>CAJRST010038888.1:20101795-20118671 GCA_907169785.1 Menidia menidia
ATTAATCATTTGAACAATAATGCAGATCAATTCAACTTCATTTACATGGCGCCAAATCACAACAACAGTTATCTCACAGCGCTTTCCAAACAGAGCAGGTCAGACCCTACTCTGAAGTTATTTACAGAAGCCCAACAATTCCCACCAAGAGCAAGCACTAGGCAACACAGGCGAGGAAAAACTTCCTTTAAGAGGCAGAAACCTCGAGCAGAACCATGGCTCAGGGTGGGCGGTCATCTGCCTCGACCGGTTGGGGGTGAGAAAGAGAGAGGGCAAGAGAAAGAGCCGGAGAGAAGGACAGAGGGAGCGGAGGGAGGCAGCCTACAGAGTAACACATAGACTGGATGAAAAATGGTAAAGATATTGAGAGTAATGATAATGATAACAGTAATAATAGCAAAAGGACAATGAACAGTGGAAGCAGGAGACTCCCATTCACAGATCCTGCTTCCACAGTTTCATGAACACCTGCAGGAAGAATATATAACATAAAAAGGATTAGTCCATGCACAGATCCTTGTGGAACTCCATTGCTCCATGGTGTCAAAAGCAGCACTAAGATCTAGTAAAAACCAATACGGAGACAAGTTCTTTGTCTGATGCCGTTAGGAGGTCATTAGTCATTTTGACCAGCGCTGTCTCTGTACTATGATGAGCTCAAAATTCTGACTGAAAATCTTCAAATAAGATGAGATAATTCATGCAGGAGCCAAAACTTGCTGTTTTTTTAAGCTTTTTTTTTTTCTTCTTTTGGAGGAAAACATTGGATGATTTTTATCTCATACCAGGTCGGTTTTTGTATTGACGCCGGTGTTTTGGTGTCATGAATTTTTTTATTTGTCTCCACGGTGAAACGTAATTGGTCGATGTGGAGAAACTTAGCAGTGTTCTTGGTAATGATAAATCGTCCCCTTCGCTGTATTTTTCTGGAGCCGGGGGTTGGTTCGCTTCTTGCTGTGATCCACCTGGTCTCTGCTCATCCAGTTCCTCCGGATTTTGAAAGAGTGCTTTAAATTCGATCCCACTCCAATCCCTCTCTTCTCTTTCAAATGGACGTTGTTTTTTGTATTGACGCCGGTGTTTTGGCGTCATGGACTTCTTTATTTCTCTCCACGGTGAAACGTAATTGGTCAATGAGGAGAAACTTCTCAGTGTTCTTGGTAATGATAAGTCGTCCCCTTCGCTGTATTTTGCTGGTGTCCGGAGTCGCTTCGCTTCTTGCTGCAATCCTCCTGGTTTCTGCTTGTCCAGTTCATTCCAATTTTGAAGGACTGCTTTAATTTCGATCCCACTCCAATCCCCCTCTTCTCTTTTAAATCCACGTTGGTTTTTGTATTGACGCCGGTGTTTTGGCGTCATGGCTTTCTTTATTTCTCTCCATGGTGAAACATAATTGGCCAATAAAAGACTTAACAGTGAATCTGGTGATGAGTGGCCGTCCCCTTCACTGTATTTTGCTGGTGCCGGGGGTTGGTTCGCTTCTTGCTGCGATCCTCCTGGATACTGCTCATCCAGTTCCTCCGGATTTTGAGGGACTGCTTTTATTTCGATCCCACTCCTAACCGTCTCTCCACTGAGTTCTTTTTTAGAATCCTCTGTGTCCTTTATGGCCGCTGGTTCTTCTCTGGTAGGAATATCCTCCTCTTCTGTTTTAGAATCCTGCTTGTTGTTTGTGACCGCGGGTTCCTTTTCTGTTTTAGAATCCTCCAAGTCCTTTATGGCCGCTGGTACTTCTCTGGTAGGAATTTCCTCCTCTTTAGATGGCTGGATGGAGGACATCTCAGCATTGGAGGCAGTCTTTTCTTTCGGTTCTTTTTTGAACTGCTCATTATTTTCCCCAAGCGATTTTTCAATTTCTTCAACGCTATTATAAAATCTGCATACTTGATCGTAAGTTTTGCTGAGCTCTGTCTCGCATTTTTGTCTGAGCTGACACTCTTTCTCCAATCTGCCTTTAAGCTCCTTCATTTCAAGCTCGTACCTTTGGCAGTCCTTCTCAGCTGAAACCCTTCTGTCTTTTTCTTGCGTCAGAAAATAATTAGCATTTTGCAGCTTGTTCGTCAGGATCTCCAACTGGTGTTCCAGATAATTCATTTGTTTGTGTGCAGGGCGGCGCAGAGGTCTTGGTTCGTGACAGTGTCCATGTTGATGAAGTTGGTCTGAACCAGGGGCGTAAGCGAGGATCCATTCTTTCTGAGGGTTTGCCAGAAGTGGATAAGATGGTACATGATCTAACTTTTTCCTACCATGATGATGTGCAGGAACACGGGGGAGGCTATAACCAGACAGAGCAGCTGTCTGAGAGCAGTGTTTCTCTGACACAGTTTCCTTTTCCAATTCTGCTGTCACAGGATTAGTGGATTCTTGGGATTGGTTTTCCGCCAGGTCTTGTCCAGATCCACTCGCGCACGTCGTGTAGGAATTTTCAGATTCCGGCCGGTCGAAATGTTCATCAAAGTTCTCAAGTGAACCGAACTCGTCCTGTGGTTTGCCAGAATGTAGCTCTGAACAAGCAGAAACGAAGGATTTGTTGTCCGAGAGATCGTGTCCAGAGCCACTCGCGCACGTCGTGTAGGAATTTTCAGACTCCGGACGGTGGAAATGTTCATCAAAGTTTTCTGTTAAATCAAAAAACTCTTCTTCAACCATGTAACTCCAGAGTACATTTGATGATTGTTCCATATTGGTCATTTTGCTACTTGGTTTTGGTGTAGATTAGCCGATACAGAACTGTTGTCAAAGAGAAGTGAAAAACGCTGGCAGGTCGCTTGATGATCACTGAGAAATGACACCTCTAATGCTGGAATGTCATAGTGTAGTGATGTCACAGCAACTATGATGTCACTCACATTGATGTCACAGTGAGTGACATCACTAGATGGAACGTAACGTCATGTCAGTCAAATGATTTTGAGTGACATTTAGCCGCTTTTTTAAAAATTAGATTGAATGAATCTTTACATATCACCAAATCACAAACTACATCTTGGTTTTAAAGCAGCAAATTAAAGCCAATTACAATATGTTTCAGTGTGACGCAGCCATAATTTACTAAATTTAAATAGATTTCATTCCAAAATATTCAAATATACACAATATTTATTATTATTTTAACATTTAAGTGATTGAAAATGATATCAAAGCTCAATCCGTTGTTATTTTCACGTTGCTGTTTTTCTTTTTTTGAAAGATTGAATGAATCTTTGTATATCCCTGTGACAAAGTGGTTCAGTGTATGTTCACCATTTGTCCCTTATTATTATTTTGATACATTTATTTTTGTAATGGGTTATAATGCTTAGATTTAAACATTACTGCAACCTTGCTTCATTTACTATCCCGGGTTTGTTTGTGTTATTGTGTTGCAGTTTCCATCTATTTATATGTTTAGTTTAAAGCTACCACCTTTAAATTATTGGTTGAACTTGTATATTCTTGGCATTTGTGTTTCTTTTTACTTGCCATTCTCCCTTGTAGCTTTGCAGCAGGTCAGGAGTGTGGGAGTGGCCGGCCCAGTGTCTCCTGTTGAATGGCTGAATGATGTCACTGATTACCTTGCTGGGATCTACCAATTAGAGGGTTTTCTAGTATTGCTTTGTTTGTTTTTCTTTAAAGTAACTTTTGAGTTATCTTGTTTGGCAGGGTTTATTTTGTACATTATTTCATTAGGTTGAGTTTGTAAATTAGATTAATATTATTCTTGTTTCTGTTTAGACTTTGTCTTTGTTTAGTTTTTACCTGTTTGATTGTGGCTTGGCCCACTTATGTGCAGCTGTGTTGCCAATTGGCTTTAAAAGAACAGTGTTTGTGGAGGCTGGGGAGAGAGAGAAATATGGATTAGAAGACAAGGTAATGGCTCAATTCAACCCAATTAGCGTTATTCCTCCATGGCTAATACCAGAGGTTAATGTAGATTTGCAAATTAATATAATGAAAAATGATTGGAATTTAAATGAAATAGGGATAAAGACTGATATTTATTTAAGAACTACATATAATAATTACCCTAAAATTTATACAGATGGTTCTAAGAATATAAAAGGATATGTGGGAATAGGAATATACAGGGGTTGGACAATGAAACTGAAACACCTGGTTTTGGACCACAATACTTTATTAGTATGGTGTAGGGCCTCCCTTTGCGGCCAATACAGCGCCAATTCGTCTTGGGAATGACATATACAAGTCCTGCACAGTGGTCAGAGGGATTTTAAGCCATTCTTCTTGCAGGATAGTGGCCAGGTCACGACGTGATGCTGGTGGAGGAAAATGTTTCCTGACTCGCTCCTCCAAAACACCCCAAAATGGCTCAATAATATTGAGATCTGGTGACTGTGCAGGCCATGGGAGATGTTCAACTTCACTTTCATGTTCATCAAACCAATCTTTCACCAGTCTTGCTGTGTGTATTGGTGCATTGTCATCCTGATACACAGCACGTCCTTCAGGATACAGTGTTTGAACCATTGGATGCACATGGTCCTCCAGAATGGTTCGGTAGTCCTTGGCAGTGACGCGCCCATCTAGCACAAGTATGGGGCCAAGGGAATACCATGATATGGCATCCCAAACCATCACTGATCCACCCCCATGCTTCTTTGGGGCTTCTCCACACCATAACTCTCCCGGATGTGGGGAAAACAGTAAAGGCAGACTCATCAGAGAACAATACACAATTGGAATTCCAATTCACATTGTCCACATCCCAAGATTTGCGCTCCTTGCACCATTGAAACCGACTTTTGGCATTGGCACGAGTGACCAAAGGTTTGGCTATAGCAGCCCGGCCGTGTATATTGACCCTGTGGAGCTCCCGACGGACAGTTTTGGTGGAAACAGGAGAGTTGAGGTGCACATTTAATTCTGCCATGATTTGGGAAGCCGTGGTTTTATGTTTTTTTGATACAATCCGGGTTAGCACCCGAACATCCCTTTCAGACAGCTTCCTCTTGCGTCCACCGTTAATCCTGTTGGATGTGGTTCGTCCTTCTTGGTGGTATGCTGACATTACCCTGGATACCGTGGATCTTGATACATCACAAAGACTTGCTGTCTTGGTCACAGATGCGCCAGCAAAACATGCACCAACAATTGGTCCTCTTTTGAACTCTTGTATGTCACCCATAATGTTGTGTGCATTGCAATACTTTGAGCAAAAATGTGCTCTTACCCTTCTAATTGGACCTTCACAGTCTGCTCTTATTGGTTCAATGTGAAATTAATGAAGATTGGCTACCAGGCTGGTCCAATTTAGCCATGAAACCTCCCACACTAAAATGAGAGGTGTTTCAGTTTCATTGTCCAACCCCTGTAGTTTGGGCCACAAGAACTATAAACTCTTCTTATAAATCTTCGTCTTGCACGCAGTTGTACTCCTGAGGGGTCAAGTTCTGCCATCAATGCCATGACATTGTCTCTTCTGACAGTCAGACAATACTTCTGTCGGAGTGTCTGCCACATCAAGCGATAGCCATAATGCTGGCCTGGTCCCTTTAGCTCTTCTTCAATAGCAGCACGTACCAAGTGAGGCGATGTGTAACTTCTTTGTCTAAAGAGTGATAATTTTTTTAATTTGCTCTTTAAGGAGCAAAGGCTCATTTCAACATTGTGAAGGTTTCCCAAGAAATCCAAAATTTCTGAATGACTATAGCCATCATAAAAATACTTTCTAATCAGGTCATCTTCTGAGAGGGTGTCCAGCTCAGATCCTGTGAAACAAAATAGAGCAGAATATATTTCTACTGCCCAACACCAGGGACATTAAGTTGGCACAGTAAAAATGTTACGCAATTCAAACAATGAAGTTCACACCAAAATAGAATCTGTGTAAAAACTGAGTAACATACAGTACAGTAAGGGCAAAAGTTCTGTGCTGTTATTAAAAGTAGCATATAAATAGTCTACTCTACAAAACTATGTGCAGTTAGGCATGATAATTTTAAAAAATATTTTTAAAAAAATAGAATAAAACCATATTTATTGAGATAAACAGCTGGGATATATATCTAAAAAAAAGTGTGGCTTGTTAAACCAAAAGTACTTCATGAATATGTGCGACGTGGGACCACTGTTTTCAGTAACGAGTAATCAAACGCGTTGCTAATTCAAATCCAGTAGACCATATTAAAGTTACTTATCCAAATCACTGTGCATTGCTATTTTCTTTTGTAATTTAATTTAATCCCTATGTACATCTTGGGGAGCGACCGCCGTTTACATGTCACAGTTATATGCGGCGACAGAAACATAAACAATACGGGGAGGAGGGAGATGCATATTTTGTTGCTGGGAAAACAGGAACTATTTTGATCATCTGTCCTCAAAGTCCGATTATTATAAGCGGCTTTGGGCTTCTTTTTTTTTTCTGAAATCGCTTTCAAATTTCATGAATCCCGGGTTTACGTTTTTGGGCTTGATTTTGATCCTGAAGTTCTTATTTTGACTTGGAAATAAGCAGAAAAATATAAACCCCGTAATTTGTCTGACATCCGTAGGAGGGGGCTCTACAATCTTATTTATAGTTATCCAGACAATAGTGGAAATCACAAAAACATACACAAAATACTAAGGTTTTTGTGTGTGCGTGTGTGTGTGTCTGTGTGTGGGCGTGTGTGTGAGTGTGTGTGTGTGCGTGCTGTTGTAACCATTAATCTCCCGTTCAGTTCAACCTTATAAGCGGATATATATACTTGATATTACTATAATTAAATAACTTGCAATTAATTATTTGCAACGTTCAAGCTTTTCACAAGTGGTGGAGAAAAATAAAAAATATGTAACTTAGAGAATTTCCAAAAAAAGTAATCACTAATCTACTTTTTCAAGTAGTAATAAGTAATCGATTAAAGTTAATTTGTACAAGTAATTAACCCATCACTGCTTACCAGTGTCTTGAGCTTGTGCCAAGATCTGCACATTCTTCCCACATGAAAAACTGAAAACTTGAATTGTTCCTAGATTTTGTCCACAGAAACAGCAAAACATGGCCACCATCTATACGAGTGTGTAATTTATCTATTTTTTCTTGCGGTATGATTAGCATAATTGCTTTTCTAATTCGGGCAAGCATCTACGAGACCGAGCCCAGAACGGTATGACTGACACAAAGTCTATCACGCTACCCATAAATTATTCTGTTATTCTATAATATTATAAAAGACGGCGTATCTGAAAAGAAATATAGTAATACGTACCTTTACTTTCTTTCAAATTTCTTTCTCTGAATCTTGCATCTGGTCCCATAGAAATAAATACTATTTTCTTTGACTCCCCCTAGTGGTCTGGAGCACTTCCGTTTTCAACACTTTTTGTTTGCTGCATTTCATTCGGGGGCGTTTTCTTTTTTGTTTGCGTCTCTCTTTTTGTTTGCTGCATTTCATTCTGGGGCGTCTTCTTTTTTGTTTGCGTCTCTCTTTTTGTTTGCTGCATTTCATTCGGGGGTGTTTTCTTTTTTGTTTGCATGTTTTCTCTTTTGCTGCGCATTTGCACCTGTCGGCCACCATAATACCAGGTGGGAAACCAGTAATGGGATGAAAATGCTGCAATGCCTCACTAAGAACACACTCAGATTTAACACCAAAGTGAGGTGCACTTTCTCCCTGCACAGCATTCTGCTCGTGAACATCATGAGAAGCCTTTGTTCTCATGTTTAAGCCCGCTTCAGAAGCTTCACTGGACTGGATCTCACTTGTAGTACAGCAACAGAATCCGCAGACATAGTTTCCTTGGAAACTCTGCACAAAGCCTGCAAGACAAATTATCCGCTGCCACACACAATACAGTGCCTCTGATACACTGGCCAAGAGTTTCAATGAACACGCCATCCTGCTCAAGATTGCACAAGTCTCTCAACAAAGGTGAAAGTACACTCTGATAACCGCATTTCTGCAGATCAGGTACTTTGCATAGCAGAGCTAGCTGAATGGCATGCAGACTGGACCTGTATCTACTAGGTACGTTAGCAAGTAACCAATAAACGGCACAAAGCTTGTGGATATTTCTAGCTATGCCTAAAGGATTAGCTAATTCAACGTCATCCACATACAAAATCAGGGAACGTTTCAACTCTCCACCTTCTGACAATAGTGGATTTTCTTTGATGTTCCATCTTCATGAGTTGTGTACATTCCAGAAGTTGATGTTTTTTTTTTTTATCTTCTCAAGAATGTCAGTATTGCTAAACATTGTTTGAAGCATCTGTAGTATTTACACATACACTGCTGTGTGTCCACTGGAATCTATAGCATACTCCACTGGCATTACCAGAGGGTAGTTACTTCTTACAAATGTTTTCCTGCGCTTAGCAGTAGACAGCTCTGCACCATCTGATGTGGCACTGACAAAAACATTATTTTTCATCAAAGCTTCCACTAATTCATGGAGAAGGGAGTTGCTAATTGCCTGATCATGTTCCTGAAAAACCCTTTTGATAGAGTCTCGCACTAGAGGTTTAGACAATGAGAATATGTCTGACAAGTTTTCAACTATGTCCTGTATATCCATCTCTGATACATGAAGAACAATGTGCATTTTCAAAAACAGCTAAGCCAAGTTGTTCCTCAACTGGGCTTGCAATGCACCATTGTCATCTCTAGACTCTGGAGGATTACACACAGGAGTACTCCGAAGGGTATCACCCTCATCAGATTCTATATCAGTTGGCACTGATTTGCCATCAATGTTTGTATGCACAACCTCATTCTTAAAATCTGTGATGTCACCATTTGGATGATTCCTACATCTTTGTGCATTGAATGAAGAATAGACATTAGTCCGGTATTGACAATTTCTGAATGGACATTCTATCATCTCGTGTTTTTTAAATGTGATCTTAAATGACTAAGGAGTGCTTTTTCATTGAATAGCTCCTTAAATCCACACTTCGGGCAGATGAATGTGACACATCCTTCTTCACTCTCACTTCGCAGAACTGTATTTGAATGTAAACCTGTTAAATTAATTTTCAAAGCATTTACCGATTGAAATGTGCAGATGCAATGATCATAAAGACAAGGCAATGGACTTGCTGTTGACAAATTGCTGTGATGCAAACGATAGTGTTCAAGCAAGTGTGCCCGTTGATCAAAGGCTGCGCTACAAAGCTTACACTTCCAAGACATTGCACGAGTGTTGTGGCAAAACCTTAACTTTGACAGGAATCCATAGGGATGGGTTTTAGCAATAAATGTCAAAATTGTTAAATAAATAAATAAATGAAAATATGAAGAAAAAAAAAATCAACACACCAGTTTGTTGACAAGTTGAGAAAGCCCAGCCAGTTCTTTAGTCTCAGACTAAAAGACAGAAGATTTATATAAGTTATACTGACATACAAATCTGACTGATATCACAGACAGGATCATACAGACTCAGGATCTACTATGTATGTTACAGTCTTTCCTTTAGGATTTTTTAAAGAGTGGCTTCAAGACAAATCACCACATGTGTTTGTTGACAACAAAAAAGCATGTAGTGAGACAGAGGATGCTGATATAGATCATAAACATAAACAAAACAATATTATATAGCAGGCTGCCACTACTTAATGATCAGGGTTTTGGTTTTAGCTTACATTAAATTGTGGCTCCAGTTGCGGTGACACAGTAACACAAACGCATATATGATAATCCATCCCTCTACATATTGATTTCACAACGGCTTCGATGTAAACAAATGCGTCCTAATATAACGGGGAAAAAAACGCGGAAAAGTGACCGGACTTGCATTTAACTTATTACAGCCAAGCACTGCTCCTTACAAGTGTCTCAAAGCACTAGAGGGCGCGGTTTATCAATAAACACATCTACGACGTTAACTACCTTAACCGTATAAACATTTTGCCATAAATTTAAATTCTTTAATGTTAGCCCATGACTCGGCGCAAACATGCCCAGACATGCAACTAGCTTGCCACCAATTTGCTTGAATTTAGCAAGGAACAAATAGCACACTAACTTTCCACTTTACGCAAAATTAAGTTATATTAGCCGGTGATAAAAAACACTAATTACAAGTGGATAAATTAATGCTAATAATACAGTAAATCTTAGGTGAACATGGAGGCAAAACAACAAATAATGTCAACTTACCTGAGACTAGGCCAAAACAAAGTGCAGATGAGAAAGTTGTGAAGACAAAAGGCAGTCCGAATCACGTCCAAATTCACAGACAGCGGTTGCCGCTGAACCTTTCCTAACCCAGAACGAGCCGTTAATTCGGCACACTTTTCAGTTAGCAGGAAGTAACGTCATACAGACGGAAGGACCAGTCAAAGGATTTAAGTACACTGACAAAATTGAATTCAAGTTTTAAGTAAGAGTCACTTAAAGTTGAAAATAAGTTATATCAACTCGAACAAACTGAGGTCAATTAACTTTTTTAAATTCTTGAGTTAAACAAACTTTTTTTTTAACACACTGGCAATCACAGACTGGTAAAACATACATAGTAGTTTGCTGCAGATGTTAAAGGACTGCAGTTTCCTGAGGAAGTACATCCTGCTTTGTACCTTCCCGTACAGGTTGCTGGTGTGTTTTGACCAGTCCAGTTTGCTGTCCAACCACACCCCAAGGTACTTGTAGGAGTCCATGGCCTCCACCTCTGTTCCCTCTATTACGACTGGTCTCGGCTTTTGTCTGAACCTCCCAAAGTCTATAACCAGCTCCTTTGTCTTAGAGGTGTTGAGCTCCAGGTGGTTTGTGTGGCACCAAAGGGCAAAGTCCCCAAACAGGTGTCGATACTCCTCCTCTCTGTCATCCCTGATGCATCCGACTATGGCTGTGTCATCAGCATACTTTTGTATGTGACACAGCTCTGAGTTGTAGCGGAAGTCAGAGGAGTACAGGGTGAAGAGAAGATGGGCCAGCACTGTGCCCTGTGGGGCTCCTGTGCTGCTGACCACAGTGTCAGACATGGTGTCCTTCAGCCTGACATACTGCGGCCTGTTGGTGAGGTAACTGTGGATCCAGGTGACCAGGTGCAGGTCCATTCCCATGCTGTATAGTTTGTGCCAGAGCAGAAGGGGCTAGTTTGTATTAAAGAAGTCAAAGAAAAGGATCCTCACTGTGCCACTGCCCTTATCCAGGTGGGAGTGGGCCCGGTGCAGCAGGTAGAGAATGGCATCCTCCACACCGACATTTGTGCAATATTTTTGTAATGTCAAGCATAACAACATGTAGAAACTTTTAGAACGGTTTTATTAAAATAGTAAGCTGATTGTAACAACAACAAAGATCAGCATTTTCCTAACAAACAAAATATATCCCAAATGGTGATATATTAACATAAATATTTTAGTTTCGAAAACACTTGAAATAAGTTATGCCAATATAACCAGAACATAACAAGTATAGGCCTCAAACAAATGCTTGTACTATTGCAAAAAATGGTGTCTATATCAGTTTGAATGGGACACATGCGCCTGTCTCTGACTGCACAGTCTGTTGATGCGAGGGGGGATTGTGGACAGTGAAACACGGAGATCCTCTTTTACTGAGAGCCTTGCCTCAGCTTATTTTTCATGTATGTCAGAGAGGAGAAAGCCAGTTCACAAAGGTAGGAGGTGGGGAACTGTATCGACACTCTGATGGCACTTTCTAAAATTGAGGGATACTCCTGTCTTACAAAAAGCCATAATGTGTCCAATGACAGTTCACTGTGCTTTAAGTGTCCGGTCTGCTTGCAGCTCTACAAGCTCATCCTGCCCCTTTGTGGTCAAAAAATTCTGCTGCAGATGTTGTGGCAAGATTGTGAAATTGATATTGAACCCAGTCAAACTCTGCATTTGTTTCTGGGAAATAGTTCTCAAAGCTTTCTTCCAGTTTAGTCAGGTGAGCAGGCACAGAGTGGAAAAAAAAACTGCAGTCTTGTAGCATTGCTAGTTGTCAGTGGAAACATATCAAGAATTTTTTTAGCCACTCTTTGTTGCCGCTGTCCTAATTTTTTCCTGAAGCCATTGATTTTGTCTGTTGCTGTGAGAAGGGTTTAATTTTTACCCTGCATTTTTGCATTTAGCTCATTCATGTGTTAAAAAATGTCAGTCAGGCAAGCTAGTTTGAGCCACCACAAGTCATCATTAATCTGCCTTTGAAAAGGAATGTCATGCTCACTAGCAAAAGCCAATAGTTCTTCTCTTAGTTCATAAACACGGGCCAATGTTTTACCCCTTGACAACCATCGGACCTTAGTGTGTACAAAGAGACCCAGATGTTCATATCCCATTTCACTGCAGAGGGTGCCAAATAGTCGTGCGGGCGGGACTTAATGTAGTTGACAATTTTGACCGCTTGATCCAAAACCTCAGTGATATCAGGGGGCATCGTTTTTGCAGTAAGACTCTCCCTGTGGAGCATGCAGTGTGTCACTTATGGTGGGATTTCTCTCTTTTGCTTTCGTCACAAAGCCTTTAACTCGGCCCGTCATCCACGCAGCGCCATCATTACATAAACCTGTGCACATTTGCCAGTTAAGGCCATTTTCCATGAAGTAATCATTTGTGACCCTGTATATCTCATCACCCGTGGTATGATTTTTCAGTGCCTTACAAAATAAGAAGTTTTCTGTTATGCGGTCCTCTTCGACGTATGTTACGACCCGGCTCGACTGGTCGCAACAAAAAAACTGGGGGGGACACGGAAACAGGCAGTGCTTTAAGCCTATAAAAGGCATTTATTTAAAAGAGTCCAGAAATGGTCTCGGCGTCGGCATCAGATGGTTACTCGGATGGGGCGATCATGACTGGTCCCTCCAAACCAGGAAGTCCCCTGTGCTACCAGGGCAAGGGCCTTGTAAATGGAACGGCGCTCCTTAAATACCACCCAGGTGGCCGGATGATGGAAGCACCTCCCACTTAGAGGACCTTAATTGATAATTGACAGCAATACAGCACACATCCATACCGGACCGCACAGCAAGGCTGTCACAACGTACCTCACATTAGCGATCAGGTGACAAACAGCACTTGCGTCGGTGGAATCATCTATTTGAAGTGAAAATTTTCCGCTCTTTCGTAGTCTGTCGCAGAGACTAGCTTCAATGTCACCGGACATATTATCAATGCGCCGTTTGATGGTGTTGTCAGAGAGTGGAATATTAGCGATTTCTTTGGCAGCATCTGGTCCTAGCATTACTTGAACAATGTTTTTGCATGCCGGTAAAATTAGCGATTCTGCAATGGTGTGCGGCTTTTGTTGCTTTAGCGATGATTTCAGCTACCATATAACTAGTCTTCTGTGCTTTCTCTGACACACGAACATGGGACCGCATACGTTCACTCTGTGCGGCATTTTGTGATTTTAGCCTTCGGAAGAATTCAATGTCTTTATTTTTATAGTCCTGGTGCTTTGTGTCAAAGTGCCTTGGCAGTTTATTAGGTGCCACAGCGTTGTTTGCTAGCGTCTCCCTGCAGATTAGGCATACAGGTGTGGGACATGTAGCATCCCCACTCCAGAAGAATCTGTATTTGAGATAACTGTTAGCCTCTTTGCTCCTGCTGACTCTTCAGGTGTTGCTTCGGGTGTGTCCAGACGCGAAGGATCTGAACTGGTTCGCTTCACAAACTTGTCCATTGTTGTTTTGCCTCCACCGCGGACACTGTCATAGCGACGCTGTGTACAAGTGACACCGCCACGCCCCGTCAACCGAAATGCATTATTTGATAATAATTATTTTTCTGTAATATTTTCAAAGTAGTAAAGAAAACATAAAATGAAGCCCCTCGTCTTAGAATATATTTGTTTAGATCAAAATAAATTTACAAAAATGTAAAAATGTACATTCAATATAAAACTCATCAATCTATGTCTATGTCTGCACAAAGATAAAATCCAGAGTTTTAAATTGTCCTGAAATTTAAACAGTAATTTTCTGTTCATGGCCAGTTTTAAAACAAGACTCTAAGCCATACCTCAAGTACTTTGAAAAGGGAGGGCCATCTGCTCTTGAACTCCACAATGAATGGCATATAATTCATTAATTTGAATCAGCAGTCAAACAACTGTGTGAGGAACTGAAGACGGCTGTTATTGAAACATTTGAGATGCATCCTTTGAACAACATCCAAACCTGGCCATGTTCTGTTGAACTGCAGTCCCTGAAGGTACCTGTGTAGGTACACGCACCACACTGTGCTCTTGTGGTTCCTGGGATATGTTCTGCCCGGATACCCTGGCTGAGCTTGACTGTGTTTTGCTGTGTCCCTGAACTTTATTGTTCATTCAACATAATTAATTCACTGACATCATGTAGCGTCTGTTGTGTTATAGGCTAAATCAGGGGTCTCAAACTCAATTTACTTGGGGGCCGCGAGAGGCAGAGTCGGGGTGAGGCGGGGCCGCATCAGGTTTCCACAAGAAAACCTTTAAAAAATACTAATCTTCTCAAATGTCTTTATTTTTATTTTTTAACACAAAATAAGATGAAAAAATAAACAAATAAGGAGAAAATCAATCAATCAGTAATAAGTAAATAAAATTATAATTATTATATTAATTAGGATTCAAATCTCTGTATTAACAGTTCTTTAAGCTTCTTCTGAACACGAATTGTCCTGAACATAAGTGGAACATTGAAGAACATGAACTGTTCTTATGAACATGGCCTCTCTTGCCTACATCTTGCTGCTAGAGACCTGCCAGCGCTTCCTCTCACATAGCTGAGCCACATTTGGCTTGAGGGAGGAAGCAGCTGAGACCCTCAGTATGGCTTGAAGATGATCATCAGTGAGTCTGGACCTGTACTTGGACTTATTGAAGTTCAAGGTGGAAAAGAGCTTTTTGCACAAGTATGTGCTCCCAAAAAGGTACATGGTCCGCTTGAACATTTGGGGAAAGCTCAGGGAAGCCGGGGGTCAATTCTCTCAAAAACTGCCCAAGCTTGTCTGCTTTTCCATTCACATATCTGAACTTGGCTTTGAGCTCAGAGTTGCACTGCAGGTCAATGAGCTCCATTTGAAGCACAGGTGGGGCATGTTGCACATGAAAGGAGAAAAGGTCCGCAAAAATTTGAAACGTGGCTCTGTGCGTCTAGAAGTCTGAGAATCTGTGATCAAACTCCTCCTGCATCTTCAAAATGGCATCAACATACTTCTTATCACTGAATGGTGTGCCTGCATCCATGAGTGCCTTGCATGTTGGGAAATGGCACAGGTTTTTCTGAGAGAGCTGGGCTTTCCATAACACAAGCTTTGTTGAGAATGCTCTAATGTTGTCATATGCAGCACTGACAAGTTGCCCCAGGCCTTGTAACTTCTTGTTCAGTACATTAAGCTCATGTGTGATATCAACAAGAAAAGCCAAATCCATGAGCCATTTGGAATCACTCAGCACAGGAACAGCCGCCCCATCCTTCTCCATGAAGGCTTTCACTTCTTCCCTAAGCTCAAAAATTCTCTTCAATACGTTTCCCCTGCTGAGCCAACGTACCTAAGTGTAGTAGAGCACATCCCCATATTCTGACTCCATTTCCTCTAAAAAAGCACGGAACTTTCGGTGCTTTAAGCCCTTGGATCGGATTTGGTTGATGCATTTCACAACGACAGACATCACATTGTCAAACTTGAGGCATTTGCCGCAAAGGGTCTACTAATGGATAATACAGTGCAGAGCAATAGCCTCCTCCACACCCTCCTCTTCCAGTTTTTTTTAACAAGTGCCACCAGTCCATTTTTCCTCCCTGTCATTGATATTGCTCCATCAGTAGTTATTTCAACAAACTTCTTCCATGGCAAACCGGCATTCTCAATGCCATCACACAGCTGGTGAAATATCTTCTGAGCAGTGGTGTGGCCATGCATTGGAAGTACTGTGAGCAACTCCTCCATCAATTCAAAATTGTCATCAACACCACGGACATAGATTGCAAGCTGGGCAGTGTCTGTGATGTCTGTGGTCTCATCAAGAGCGACTGAGTATACACTGAAACATTTGGCTTTAGCACACAGTTGATCATAGATGTCACTTGACAGGTCAGAAATGCGCTCTGCCACGGTGTTGGCAGAGAAGCTGATGTTGCTAAACTGACCTTTCTTTTCCGGACAGACTATACTTGCAGCCTGTAATATGCACTTTTTGACAAATTCACCTTCTGTGAATGGCTTTCCTGCCTTAGCAATCATCTCACTAACCACGTAGCTTGCTTCAACTGCTGCATTATTCTCTTTGGTTGCTTTCTTGAAGAAATCTTGTTGCCTCAGTAGACATGCTTTAAGATTGGAAACCCCGTTGGCTCTCTCATCTCCCTGGTATTTTGCATACTCCTCAGCATTTGTAGTTGTGTAATGACGTTTCAAATTGTATTCCTTGAGCACCGCAACTTTCTCTGTGCAAATAAGACAAGTCGGGGTCCCCCTGTGCTCAAAAAAGAAATATTGCATTTCCCACTTTTCCTGAAATATCACAGTTTTAAGTTGCCTGATTGTCAAGAACACAGGCTTACATACAGGTTTCCATGCAAGTAACAAATCGTGTCTCAAGGTCAGTAGGGACGGTTTCAGAGGTTTATCATCATCCAGACACACAAAGATTGTCTGAATGCATGTTAAAGTGTGCGTCAGGCTTTTAGGATATTCTTAATTGAAAGTGTAGGTCAGGCCAAACAACAACAAGAATGCCTCAGAAAAGGTAGAGATTTCACTGAACATTATATTGCCTTCAACAATGACAGAAAATACAATTCTAACAACATCCTAATATAAAAAGATGCATTTTATTTATATAAATATATATTTTTATATACAGAAGCAACTCAAGACTTTTATTTTGAAAATCAATACATTTATGATATATTCTTTGCTCAGCTTCTTACCACTTGCTCACATAACAGAGAAAGCCACTGTCCCTGAACCTCTGACACCATAGGGTCTAGCTCCACAATCTCCTTG
>CAJRST010038888.1:20123903-20135411 GCA_907169785.1 Menidia menidia
CTGGTCTGGAACTCCTTCGAGGCACCCACGGTGGCACGACTGCCACAGTGAGTCTTGTGTTTTTTTTATTCCAAGCTTGTTCTCGTACCCAACGCTTTCATTCTGTTCCATCCTTTGTCACCTCTTCAAGTTTATTTCTCATAGCTTTCATCTCTCTATGTGATACTTTGTCACTTTGAATGGTTCACGTTCATCGATTTAAGATTAAAAAGAGAATGAATACAGTTGATTTGGGTAAATGTACTGTATAAAAAGAGAGATTAATGTAAAAACTGCTGCTATACGCAGGTTGTTTTTTTGTATGATTTGGTTTTGATGGCGAGCCAGAGCCGGACCCACGGAACATGGAGCAGTTTTCCGGCTTAAATGTGTGCAGGGTGTGAGGTCGGAGGGCTGCTTCATCGTGTATCTGGAGAAAGCACATCTATCACACCCTACTGATAAGAAAACAAAATCACACTACCCTGGGTAAATGAACACTTTATTACGGACAAGATAAGGACACTGATTAATCTGGACGGTTGAGTTTACTGGACTGGTTCATTATTTTGGGCCCATTTCTTTTGCATTTTGAACAATATTACTTTTTTTTGTTAATCATTTGTTGTTTATTAATGAGGTTGACAACAAAATATAAATTCAGTCAGTTGGAGAAGTTAAAGAGTGGCTTTTCTGCAAATAAAAAAAAAAATGTTATTACAATTTTCAAACTGTTGACCGTGTCACATATATCCTCCCTGGGGCGAAACTATATCTTCTGCTTTGGCCTAAACCACTCCTGCGAACCACTCCAGCGAGAGCTGTAGGTCATGACTCGATGTAGCAAACAGGACCACATCATCTGCAAAAAACAGAGATGTGATCCTAAGGCCACATAGATGGACACCTTCAACACCTCAGCTGCGCCTAGTAATGAACAGAACCGGAGACAAAGGGCAACCTCTCACCGGAAACGGATCCGACTTACTACCGGCAATGCGAACCAAGCTCTGACTCCGGTCGTACAGGGACCTAACAGACCGTAGCAAAGGGCCAGGTATCCCATACTCCCGAAGTACCCCCCACAGGATACCCTGGGGACATGGTTGAACGCCTTTTCCAAGTCCACAAAACACATGTGGACTGGTTGAGCGAACTCCCATGCACCCTCCAGGACCCCACCGAGGGTATAGAGGGTTCCTCGGCCAGGAAGAAAAACCAGGGGCAACTCCAGAGTAGAAGAGCGTCCAACCCCTCTCAAGAAGGCTGGTTCCAGAGCCAGAGTTGTGCGTCCATGTCCAGCCAGAATCTCTCTGCCTCGCACACCAGGCTCCTTCCCCACCAGAAAGGTGACATTTCACCTCCCTAGAGCCTGCTTCTGTAGCCGGGGATCGGTCCACCAAGGTCCCTGACTCCGGCTGCCACCCGTTCCACACTGCACCCCACCCCTTTGGCCCCTCCTATGGGTGGTGAGCCCAATGGAGGGGGGACCCATGTGGCCTCTTCGGACTGAACCCGGCCGGGCTCTATGGGATAAAGCCCGGCGACCAGGTGCTCACCAACTTCCCCCACCTGTGGGCCTGGCTCCAAAGTGAGGCCACGTCTGGGCGAGGGTACACTTGGCCCATTCGTTATTCGTCATAAGGGGTCTTTTGGGCTGCGCTTCGTCTGATCCCTCACCTAGGACCTGTTTGCCTTGGGTGACCCTACCAGGGGCCCTGGACAACATAGCTCCTAGGATCATTGGGACACTCAAACCCCTCCACGATAAGGTGGCAGCCCACGGACTATGTGTCTCGGCTGGCCTGGAAACCCCTCGGGGTCCCCCCGGAGGAGCTGGCAGAAGTGGCAGGGGACAGGGAAGTCTGGGTTTCCCTGCTTCGACTGCTGCCCCCTGGACCAGACCCCAGATAAGCGGTTCACAATGGATGGATAGTTTTGTCTCTTTGCAGGGGGAGAAAATAAAACAAATAGATTAATCAGACACATTATGCAATATTTGTAATACACTAAATCCAAATACGCACAAAACAAACAGACATACTGTTTTGCCTATGAAACATTCATATATCACAGATTTACATGGCCATCAAATTTTCAATCAGATTTTAGTGGCAGCCGGGCGTCTGAGATGCTGTAGAGTTTACGAGTGAGGGAGCAAGAAACGCAGAGCAAGTCAGGAAGAATATAACAATGCGCATAATCACTGAGCATGCTTTACAGCTACAGTGATGCTTGTGTGTGAGGGAGGGCGGTTTTATCCTCTCCCTGCATCTCTCAAAGACATTAGAACAACCAATCAAATACTTGAACTCAACAAATGCAGGGATGCAGTTTGGATCAGCCTCACACGTGTGTGTGTCTGAGATAAGGACTGTCTCTATCTGGGATAATGACCATCTCCAAGAGCACTCATTTCCAGGCTAGAGCCCACTAACACCACTGATTGGAGTCATTATAAACTTGTAGCTGATATCAGAGGGGTCAACGGATGACTCTGATGCAATCTGCTCTGAAATTGGGTCCAGCAGTCAATTTGATGTTTGTTTGGCTGAATCAGTTTCTTTAAGGGTAAGCACTTGCCTCCTGATTTTCTTTAATTCTCTACTGATATACAAGATAAGATTGTATATTGGCAGCATGCAGCAACCCATATAGTTTTAGTCTGGTGGGTACTCAATAGACCTGGCTTTCCTTTTGCATCCAAATATGCTGTGAGCAAACACTTCCGAGAAAGGTCTTATGTTTACCCTTTACCGTGCATTATTTGCTGTAATTGTAAAAGAAAAAAATCCATGCCAGTATTCTGGTATTAGGGTTTGGTAATTTGGTCTTTCAACGTCAGAGTATGGCCCTGCTGGCTAACTTCATTGCAGATTTTCTTGATCGTTTGCGCACATTTTCTGAAAGCATGCCTCATACTCTGGAAATTTCACGCACAAATCAACACAGACGATAGCAAAAACCCTGATCTCCTATAAAAATTGCCTTTACATTCAATGACGTGGTCTTCAGTGTTAATATTGATAAAGACAGGACACATTTAAGTGTGTTTTAAAATATTTTGGAATATTTTTTTATACACAACGTACTTCCTACAAAGCAGAAATGTTCACATGCTGCAGTGGACATGCAAAACAACAGAAAAATGTGCTGTGTAGTTACAGTAAAAAACAATCCTCTGCCGCATCTTGTCTGCTGTTTCAGTCTGGCCACAGCACCTCACCCATATTGCCAGCAATGTCTTTAGAATGGTGTGAAGAATAAGGAGGGAGATCAGCATCTAAAAGACGGCGGTGAGGCATGAACCAATTACCAACAACTCACATTGTCCCAAATGACAACGCACCTGAGCTGATCTGGGCTATCTGATCTGGTGGGAGAAGCGTCTTGTGTCAGGTGTCCAGGAGTTTTATCACATGGGCAGAGTTGTAGTGGCCAAGGGGAACATGGTGATGGATGATGCCACGGTGGGTGATTGCTGCACACGTTGCCATGTTTCCTCTGACACTGCTAGGGACTCAGACAATGGCACGCTGGCCTTCCATCCCCTTCTTCTTCTTTTTGTGATGTTGAATCCAACCTCATCAATGAAGATGAACCGGTGCTCATCTTTAGCCATCTGTGGCTGAAGGCCTCTCTCAAACACATGACAGTATCAGAAATAGACATAGAGTGGTCACTACTCTGAAGCACAATCATGATTACAATACTGAAATATATACGATAGAGAGTATACACAAATGGCGGGTTGTATAGGACTTACTTGCACATAGTTATATCATAATTCTTTGACTCTTTCTGAATTGTGGACCCTGTAGACCTGCTTCACCCTCAGAAGAGAGGCAGTTCAGTGTTAAATCTACCATTTCAGTATTGTCAAATATTGTCCATTTTTTTCCTCTCTCTTTTGTCTTACAGTTTTTCTGGATCGTTTACACACATTTCTGAAAACATGCCTCGTATTCTCAGACATCAAATACATAAGTGCGTTGTAAAATATTTTAGAATATTGTTTTTATACTCAGAACACACAAATATACTGTAACAAACATGTTTTATTTTTGCCACAAAACAATGTACACAGTGTACATCCCAACCGACACAAAGTTGCACATACAGTGCAGAAGATTTTACTGTATACAGTTACAGTAATAATAAAAAAAAAATAAAAAAATAAACTATGCTGGCCACAGCACCTCATCTACATCACAACCAACGTTTTCCCTGGCCAAGCAGCGGGGGAAATGTCGCCTAGCATGGCGAATCCAGCCATGAAAAGCATCAACTGCTATATGTCCACATGCGTCTTCCATAGCTTGGAAAAGGGGTATACGCATTTCTGAATTTAGGTCGTACACTTTCCATCTCCAGGCAGAAAAAAATTCCTCAATAGGATTGAGGAATGGAGAATATGGAGGGAGATAAACAACTGAAAAGCGTGGGTGGTCAGTGAACCAGTTATGAACCAGAGCAGCCCGGTGGAAGCTTACGTTGTCCCTAATGACAACGTACCTGAGCTGCTCTGGGCCGTCTATCTGACCTGGTGGAATGAGTGTGTTGTGTAGGGTGTCCAGGAATGTGATCAGATGGGCAGTGTTGTAGGGGCCAAGGGTAGCATGGTGATGGATGATGCCATGGTGGGTCATCGCTGCACACATTGTGATGTTCCCTCCGCGCTGGCCAGGGACTTCAACAATGGCACGCTGGCCGATTATATTCCTTCCCCTCCTTCGTCTTTTTGTGAGGTTGAATCCAACCTCATCAATGAAGAAGAACTGGTGCTCCACTGCATCCACCTCCAGCTCAAGGACTCTCTGAAACACCCATGACAATATCAGAAGTAGACATGGAGCGGTCACTATCGTGAAGCACAATCATTATGATTACAATATAATAGAAAGAAATATGTATGATTTATACAATGTTGACAGTATGCATCAAGGGTGGGAATGTATAGGACGTACTTGCACATAGTTATATAGCAATTCTTTGACTCTTTCTGAATTGCGCTCAAATGGCACCCTGTAGACCTGCTTCATCCTCAGTTTATTTCTGTGCAAGACACGGTCCAGCGTTGATGAACTTACCCTATCAATATTTTGAAATATCTCATTGTTTTTTCTTTGCCGTAAGGTAATGGCGTTATTTTCAAGAACCATGTTCATGATCTCTGTTTCCTGTTCAGGAGACAGAAGACGGCCCCGTCCACCTCTTGTTGGTAATCTTTCAGTTCTGCAATACAAAGAGTGCAATACTGTAAATACTGTGTAGGAATACATTTCCCAAATACTCGAAACACAATGTCCTACAGAACAGTCCACAGGTAATACTGTACTACTGTACTCATTGAGTACTGTATTGATATGCAGTACTGCAGTTTTGTAGTGAGAGTAGATTTCTTACCTATTCTCATTGCGGAAAGTCCGGATGATGGATGATACAGTGTACCTGCTCAAATTTGGCTGTACTCTTTGCCCAGCCTCCCTCATTGTTAGGCCATGGTTGACCACATGGTCAACCAAAGTGGCTCGGATCTCATCAGAAATGATTGTCCTTGGCCTTCCTCGTCCTCGTCCTCCCCATCGTCCTCCTCTTACTCTCACTCCTCTGGCTCTGGCTCTGGCTCTGCCTCTGTTTACAACCTCCATTGCTCCAAAACAGAAGAGCTCACCTGTTGCCCTTTTATGCTAAAGCTCTGATTGCTGGGTGGAAACATGTGTGTTAGGTGTTTGCCCATGTGAGGAGTCAGTGTGCATCCTTGTGAAAACAAAAGATTTTCTTCATGAGAACTCTCCATCTCCTTTTTCACAGTCATTCGGACTGGTTGTGATTCTTTCTGACTTTCTTTCTCATTTTCTTTGTTTTTCTTCCTCCTTTCTCCTAGTTCAGATGTCCACTGAACACATCTTACTGGAGCCTCAGCATCATAGTCATGGTTGAGGTGGTAGACCTGGCTTCTGCATTTTGGACATTTGTCGTACATGCATTCTTTGCTTGCAGGATCACAGCATATTGAGTTGGCAATGACTTCCAAATCAGATGTCTCAAGAAGTTGAAGTGTATGAAGCTTCCGCACAAGAAAGGATAGGTTTTCATGCCCTTTACATACACAGGTTTCTCTGTCAGATATGGATGGGTGAACAACCCAAAAAGGACGCATGAAACATAAAAGTGTGTATGACAGCTGACTTGATGAATATTCAAGAAGACATTTTCGATGAAGATTTTTCAAGGTATCATTTAGAAACCTTTTCTGCATTTTTACTTTCCTCCTAGTTATGGTTTGTTTTTTTCCCGCAGTTAAGCGGCTGACATCATCTCTTAAGAAAAATTCCTGTAGGGAACAAGTGATCCATAAATTTTAATATATTAGTGAGATCCTTCTTTAACAAACAAAGAAATATTTTTCTACATTAGTGTCTAAGTTTGAGCATACTCATCATCAACTACCCTCTTTTTCAGTTACATCATGAAGAAATAAAATCTGAAACAGCCCACAACAAAAACTATTAAATTCATGAAAGATTTAGTGAAGAAAGTGGTGAAAGTAATTATATGAGCAGATTTAAGAATCTGTCCATAGTAAAGGGTATGAGTCACCCATCCTTACTTTCCAGAAGGTAAGGATGGGTGACAATCCAAAGAGGATTGTTCTATGAAAAAAATGTGAAACTCTGAGAAGCTGAGAAAAACGGTTAACACTGGTAGAATTGTTCAGGAGGGAGCCATGAAGAAGCCTGATTTCCATTCAGTGTCACGTCTGGGGGAATGTCTGGTGTGTTGTCATGTGTTGATTACCTATTGTGTACACCTGGGGTTCCCCTCCCTCATGTGTTTAAATAGTCCTCGTTTCCCATGTCCTGTGCCAGTGCGTTTCTGTCCTTCGTCACTTTTCGTCACCCCTCGCCACGTAAGGTTTTGATTTTTGCACTTTGCCATAGCCATGATTCTTGTCACAGCCATGCCATAGTCTTGTTTTTGTACCATAGCCATGTTTTTGCCATAGCCTTGTTTTGCCACGGTCTTTTTAACCTTGTTTTGCATAGTCTTGTTTACTTTGTTTTGATACATTTGCCACAGCCATGTTAATCTTGCTTTGCTACTTTGATCATAGTTTTTGTCACAGCCTTGTTTTGAACCTTGCCTGCATCCACTACTTTGAGTGCTTTTTTGTTACAATAAACCCTGTTTTCACGAATCTCCGCGACTGAGTCCACCTTAAGATCCTGACATTCAGATGGGAAGCCAACATTCTAACTGGAATGAGAGCTGGACAGGAAGCAGGTGTGACGGCAGAAGAGCAGACGGCCGACTCCACCCTCGAGGAAGAAACCCACAAAACTGCCTACCCCAGTGTACGGTTTGGGAAAAAAACTCCAAACATACAACCTAATTATTATTGCAAAGTTTAGGCACGTTTTCTAGCTCTGTCACAATCTTTTATGCAATCTAAAAAAATGGCAGAGGCAAGCAAGATCTTTGTCCAAGTGATGACAACATGGTGTTAGCTGGTAGAACAGAACATACTCCAACCCTGGTCAATTCACTGTAAATTATTCTTATTTCAACCTGGAAAGACTCACACAGAAACACAGCAATTTGACAGATTTATTGATAAATTAGAAAGTTCTTTGGCTCCCGGACCCTGGTCGAAGATGTGGAAGCTGTGAATGGCGATGAACTAGGATTAGAGATGTTTCCCCATGCACCGGACACTGGTGGTGGAGGAAAGGCCAGAGGAGAAGGAAGCCAGAAGACGTCTTGAGAGCATGATGGAGGAGATGGGTTAGAGGAGATAGGTTGGAGGAGGGTCGAAGCTCTGCTGAAGAGCTGTAGAGTCTGTGAATGAAGGTCTTTCAAAGTGGAGTCTGATTGGAGAATTGGCGTTGGAAACTTGACAGTGATTGGCTGGAGCAGAGGCGCATGATGAGGGAATTGGATGCAGCTGGAGAGGCAGGGGTGAGTCTTCCAGTTTGAATTTGCGTCCAAACTTCATAATTTAATTTTCAATTTGCTTCAAACTGTAAAATTGCATCAGTTAGAGGGGGCTTATTTTGACCTACATTACCAGTGAAGTATAGCTTTTTTTAGAAAGGTTCAAATTTTAGAGAGGTGTTACAATGTTGGTTTGTTTGACACATTCTGGAGAATGATTAGAATCTTTATCTTTATTTCTTTTGCTTAGCCTGGAACTGAGTTCATTATTAGAATATCCTTCTCAGTGAAATATACAAAATGATTTGCAGTGCAGAAAACATGTCCTTGGTGTGTACATGTTGTTGCACTGCTTTGTAATGTTTAGAAAGCCCATCAAATAAAATAACCCACTAGAATAGGATGTGTATCTGTTTCCTTAAGAACGTATGACAATGATGACATGAGAAGGGTAACAGTGAGTTGCAGCTCTCGAGCTTCCGTCCATGCAAGTGTAGTTTTATTTAACATTTTTTGTCGGAGAGAAACTATTCACAAGCATTATTCACTCAAAATGAGCATTCACCGGCTGAGAGCTGCAGGTCAGTCCTGCCCTGAGTCTCTGCACGCTGTGTGGAAAGGAAGTGACGGAATTGTGTGAATCTCCATTCACTCTGCCATGCTCGGTCTCCTGCAAGCTACATTCATGGTGCCCGTTTGTGTTTCGCACGCTGCATTTTGGCGTTGCTCTCTTTAAATGATGCTCCTCTGTTATATAAACCCTCTCACCTTGAAGAAGGGGAATATCTTTTCTGAACCATGTGTACAGATCAGTGTGTGTTCTTAGTCTCTGTAGTGTTTTCATTTTGATCGTCTGGTCACTTAGGATAATTGTCTCATTTGTCTCCACTCAGTAACCAACCTTCACTTTATTTGAGCTTTTTTGGTTTCACTCTCTATCTGATCCTCATCCATCTTCAATACTTGTTATGTCCCCAAATGTCTCTCTATTTGGTCCTCAGGTTTTTGCTAATCTCTGTATTTTTTCTACTTTAGTTTAGTTGGTATTTCGGCCGGTCGTTCCTGTTTACGATCTAATATCCGGTTGTCCGAGTCCACACACTGGAGCCCGTGACAGAAATAGTGAAAGGTTTGCACTAACACAGCTTTGAAGCGAGGTCTCACATCCATCAAGATGCACACGACAGTAGGCACAGCAGGGTTTGGTGTTTTATACAAGCATGCGTTGACATTTAACCTGGGAGAGTTCACAGTGTGGCTCCAACCTCAGTCAGCAATTATCTGCTGACTTCTACATCCGTCTGTGATCTGTGTCTGCTGTGAGGCGTTTACCCTTCCTGCACGTTCTCAGAAGCAACTTTGACCAGTGCAGCTAACCAACATGCTCTTAGGATGCATGCATGTGCTCCTAAGGGCTTCCTTTTTCTTTTTTGGGGATAACCTCCCCAGTTTAAGGCCAACTATTTCAATATGAGCAGAAAAAATCAGTAGAAAGGTGACAGTTTAGGTGTACAGACATGTTTAAGTTTGACAACTATATGATGAGCAAAACTAATTGTCCTGTATTTCTTTCTTTTTCTTTAAATGTCTTTGTCTTTGATCAGTAAGCCTTGGGGTTTGGGTGGTTTCTGAAATTCAAACTGTCTTCTTCTCATCTCACTGAAATCTGATTTTCATTTTTGTTCTGAGGTTAGGTGTAATGCATCTTTGATGGAGTGATATGAATGGTTGTCCTACCATAGGTAGCACAAAAGAATCAGGAGTATGTTCACCTTTTTTGTTTATCCTTTTACTAATGAGTGAAATCTTTTAACTTTGTTCAGTTCAATATTAGAAACACTCTATAGTATACCCTATACCCCCTTGATTCATCTCTGTATCTCTTTCCTTTGTAATATAACCTTCAAACTTCACAAAACAACAGGAAGACTTTATCAAATTTCTTGTGCTTGATTAATCAGTTGTTTGACTCCAATGAGAGGAGGATTTCATCATTTAATTGTCTTCACTGAGACGGAAAAGGAATGGCTTCCACATGAGCTGTGAAGGAAAGCCCTTTAAAGTTTAAACTCAACATCACAGAGACGGGGAACACATTCCCAACATGCTGCAGCACCTTCACTCTTTACATTTGACTGGAGGTAATCTAAAAGTAAATTATGTTCACAAAGGCCTCCTGTTTTCCGGCTTCATACGGGAATGGTATTTATAGATTAATAAGTTTGACAAATAAGGCTTGTGGTGATACAGAAGTGTTTGATTGACTTTGCTCTCCAGCTCTCTTACAGCTCAGCGTAGGCCATGCAGCGCGCTTATCTCAAATCAAATGTGCTGATACGCTCAGATGACCTTTGAATGTCAGAATCTGACATTTAAGTGCTCACAAACCAACAGGCCTTTCCAGAACAACTGATCAACAATTTCAAACACTTATTTTTTTAGAGGGAATTGTCATACTTTCAATTTCAGCTTGTCCTTTAGACAAAAAAACTCATTTAAACTGGTAAACATTTCAAATGATAAAGCTGAGCTATGTGTTCACTGGCACATTAAATCAGACCACTTGACATGTATCTATATCTTCAATTCCGACAAAGGATCCTTTCAAGTCTCAAGTTAAATGTGGGAAATGACCATTCGCAACTTTTCACATAATTATATACATGTACTGAACAAGGGTTTTGTTCTATTTTATATTGAAGTAAGTATTAATGAAATACCTTCAGGATCAACAGAAACATAACAAGAGAGAAAATGAAAGTGAAAAAGGAAATTAATTACACTTCTTTATTTGTGAAAATAAGACATTCCATCATAATTCAGCAAATCATTGCAGGAATCGTTATGGATTTTCTTGAAAGAATCTGTTGTTTTCACTAAAATCCCCAGTAAAAAAAGATTTTTAAAAGAAAGGGACATTTGTAAATAATTACGCTCTTCTGCATATACCTAGTTTTGTCTTTGTGCAGCACGTTTATGCTACATTATGACCTGCAGGTCAGGTGAATGCTCATTCCAAAACTGACTGATATCATTTTCTTATGATCATACAGTCAGAGGCTGGTAATGGAGATGGACATTTGGGTTTAAAGGGAATGATACAGATGCACAGCATGGAACACACTTTGCCATCCTGCAGGAACTGGATGGACTCTGCTGGACCAGAGCCGGACATCTGCTCGGCTCGGCCTCAAAGTTACAACCCACCGATAAGCAGTGAGGTGGGGCCCTCAAACTGGACTTTAAAATATCAGCAACATACAACTAATTTCATTTTTTTTCTTGCTTGCAATTGAACCATTAAAATATAATATCCGATGCCATTCTGATATCAACCTCCATTTGGGTTGAACAGTTTGACTGATGCTATAAAAGTAATGACAAAATAAAACATCGACATTTTTTGGCAAACATGTCTTTTTATGCTGTAAAAAAAAAAGTGCTCTGCTATAAATGCCTATTTGAAGAGGCGTAAGCGGTGGTGCTCAGCCCTGTGACACTTCCATCTCATATTTCACTGCAATTTAACACACACTCCAATGATTTGTCTGACCTATTTCCCTAACCCTGAGGTTAAACACAGTGGAAGAC
>CAJRST010038888.1:20135511-20153594 GCA_907169785.1 Menidia menidia
CTTAATGTCTAAAAATATTTGTACTTTACTTATTCAAACATAGCAAGAATCAGTTTGACAAAACATTGTGTTTCAGTGGAATGACTCGGTGTCCATCAACAATGTATGATGTCAATGGGTAAAAATCTACAAAGGCTTTAATGTTAACACACTGCATTCCGGTACTTTGTTGTGTCACAGCGTACAGGTGGTATTTAGGGAGGTGGTCAGATTTGTGTGTGTCCATAAGAAAATACACAGTGGCATTATCCTTAATTAAAATTCCATGGACTCATTCAAAAATAAGAAATCACCCTTCTTGTATGCTGTGCCTTTGTACTGAATTTCTGTGGAGACGATGGTATCATTCTCTGAAAACCCAAATGCACTAACGGCATGATTGACTGTGTCACTGTAAAGGTTGGGAATAAAAGAACTCCTGTGAGTATTCCCTGACAGTTTTACATCACTCCACCACTCATGTATCTTTATCAGGAAGTATATGCTTTACATGTTTCTCCTCTATGAAGTCCATGACTTCAGCAGACAGGTTGTATATCTCCCTCGTCCTGCTTACACGACCTGGTGATGATGGTTCCACAAGTCTGACCAGAATATGGTCAAATGGTATGAAGCACATATCCTTTCCCCCCTCCTTTTGGATAGAATCGTGTGTTGGGCCCATGAGGGTGGAAAAACTCTAATTCCACAGCGTCCACAGTGACAGCCTTTGCTAACCACCAGTTGTGATCATAAATGACCGCAAACCAATCTCCGCAATGAACTACATCATCAGATAGATCTGTCACAGTCCCATCAGGTCCAGTCTTGGTCAGTTGTTCTTGCTCCATTGGCTCTTGCTCACTTTGCTCCTGTTCCATTTCCTCCATCAACATTGCCAGACGACCTTTCCTCTTTTGCATTGGTATAGGACCATCATCCTCAACCTGTACCCCGGGTGTGTTGGCAGTCAACTGGAATATTGTTGGGCTGAAACACTTGCACATCTGTGGCTCACTGCAGAAACAGGACAGTGATCTGCAATGTATCTCAGAGTCGTTTCGGTATGTCGGTGTGACCTGATGGAGTTTCCTTGTTGCAGGTACGGGTTTTAGTGATTGAGAAAGGAGTGCATCATATGGATGCATATCAGCTTCAGTAATGATATACAGCTTAGTGCTACAGAGGCTTTTGCCAACCATCTCATGGAAGACATTCCCATTCACAATGTCATTCCAGCGCACTATAAGGTTGTCTGCTGTCCTTTTAACAGTTCCTCCAATGCCGTCAGGGGCTCCCTTCCCATGTGAGGTGGGGAAGAAGTTCCAGGTTGTTCTCTTGAAACCTAGAGTTGGAGGGACACTGCAGAGGAGAGATTATTCCAGTTATTCTTGTTCTTGTATTGCTTGCTGGGGCCATCTCACCAAAAGTGAATAGTATCAACTTTTGGAAACTTTAAACGAATGTCTGTCAGGATTGGTTCCATGTGAGTCCAAATGGCAGACGCATCTTGTCGCTTGGATTCTGATACTGTGCAAAAGCCTGTCTTCTGTTCTTTTGTATATTATATGCCAGTGTGCGGGTTCTGACCAAAATGGCATGACTGTACCTCAGAACAATACTTGCATTTCCACGCTTCAGAAAAGTCCACATGCACAATTACTGTGCTAACATTGCACTTCTAAATCATGCTCCTGTACTCTCTGGTCTGGTTCTGAACTGAGCACACGTGTGTTGTTGTTTCTGTCTTTAGTTTGTCTTCATATTGTAGAAGAAGCTCTCCCAGCGCGCCACTGTGTGTACAAGTCTGGTGTTGAAGTGGAGCCTATCTGCTGTTTGATCCTAAACTCGTTCCCATTGCTGCCATTCAACATTGGTCTGGTCTTGCTGTGGTGTGGGAAGTGTATGTTTGTGGAGACACCAGGTGCAGGAGCGCAGAAGACATGCCTCACTTGTCTGTGAACACCAGACAAGTTCAAAACTATCCTCCAGTTTGCCAGACTTGACGACACCATTTTCTCTTAGGACTTCAAGCATCAGCTTAGCATTCTCATGGTACTGACATTGGCATGTCTTACGATCTGATGGTCTTGGTGCTGTGACAAAATGGACGTAAGGTACAGAAGGATGAATAACTGAGCTTCACTCTTGGTTCCTTCTTGGTGAACTCCTTGTAGAGGTTTAATACTATATCAGTCAGAATCATTCTCTGATGCTTTATATTCTTGTGTGTGATTGTGTCCTGTTTGTCATTTGTCATTCGTGCTGCATTATGGTAGAAATCCTGAATCTTCTGAGTAATTGCTTGAATGTATGTAGGTTTTTTGTCAGTAGGCCTCCTCTTCCGCAGTGTGTTATATGTTACGCCAAATTGCCTTGTCTGGTGAATTAGCCGATATTTTTTCAGAACCTTGCCTGAAAGAGTCAGGTTCTTGTTCTTGTGGGCAGACTTGTTTTGTTTCAATTCATGAATGAGTGCGTTGTGGAATAGCAGAGTTTTCTTGATGCAGGGGTTTTTGAGTTGGCTTCCCCGCAGCAGCTGCTCTGTTTTTTTTCTTGGTGAGTCTTGTGTTTTTTTTATTCCAAGCTTGTTCTCGTACCCAACGCTTTCATTCTGTTCCATCCTTTGTCACCTCTTCAAGTTTATTTCTCATAGCTTTCATCTCTCTATGTGATACTTTGTCACTTTGAATGGTTCACGTTCATCGATTTAAGATTAGAAAGAGAATGAATACAGTTGATTTGGGTAAATGTACTGTATAAAAAGAGAGATTAATGTAAAAACTGCTGCTATACGCAGGTTGTTTTTTTGTATGATTTGGTTTTGATGGCGAGCCAGAGCCGGACCCACGGAACATGGAGCAGTTTTCCGGCTTAAATGTGTGCAGGGTGTGAGGTCGGAGGGCTGCTTCATCGTGTATCTGGAGAAAGCACATCTATCACACCCTACTGATAAGAAAACAAAATCACACTACCCTGGGTAAATGAACACTTTATTACGGACAAGATAAGGACACTGACTAATCTGGACGGTTGAGTTTACTGGACTGGTTCATTATTTTGGGCCCATTTCTTTTGCATTTTGAACAATATTAGTTTTTTTTGTTAATCATTTGTTGTTTATTAATGAGGTTGACAACAAAATATAAATTCAGTCAGTTGCTAAACTATTTCAGTTGGAGAAGTTAAAGAGTGGCTTTTCTGCAAATAAAAAAAATATTTTTGTTACAATTTTCAAACTGTTGACCGTGTCACATATATCCTCCCTGGGGCGAAACTATATCTTCTGCTTTGGCCTAAACCACTCCTGCGAACAACTCCTGCGAGAGCTGTAGGTCATGACTCGATGTAGCCAACAGGACCACATCATCTGCAAAAAACAGAGATGTGATCCTAAGGCCACATAGATGGACACCTTCAACACCTCAGCTGCGCCTAGTAATGAACAGAACTGGAGACAAAGGGCAATCTCTCACCGGAAACTGATCCGACTTACTACCGGCAATGCGAACCAAGCTCTGACTCCGGTCGTACAGGGACCTAACAGACCGTAGCAAAGGGCCAGGTATCCCATACTCCCGGAGTACCCCCCACAGGATACCCTGGGGACACGGTCGAACGCCTTCACCAAGTCCACAAAACACATGTAGACTGGTTGAGCGAAATCCCATGCACCCTCCAGGACCCCATCGAGGGTATAGAGTAGAAGAGCGTCAAACCCCTCTCAAGAAGGCTGGTTCCAGAGCCAGAGCTGTGCGTCCATGTCCGGCCGGAATCTCTCTGCCTCGCACACCAGGCTCCTTCCCCACCAGAGAAGTGACATTCCACCTCCCTAGAGCCTGCTTCTGTAGCCGGGGATTGGTTCGCCAAGGTCCCTGACTCCGGCTGCCACCCGTTCCACACTGCACCCGACCCCTTTGGCCCCTCCTATGGGTGGTGAGCCCAATGGAGGGGGGACCCATGTGGCCTCTTCGGACTGAACCCGGCCAGGCTCTATGGGCTAAAGCCTGGCCACCAGGCGCTCACCAACTTGCCCCACCTCTGGGCCTGGCTCCAGAGTGAGGCCCCAGTGACCCGTGTCCGGGCGAGGGTACACTTGGCCCATTCGTGTTATTCGTCATAAGGGATCTTTTGGGCTGCTCTTCGTCTGATCCCTCACCAAGGACGTGTTTGCCTTGGGTGACCCTACCAGGGTCAACATAGCTCCTAGGATCATTGGGACACTCAGACCCCTCCACCACGATAAGGTGGCAGCCCACGGACTATGTGTCTCGGCTGGCCTGGGAACGCCTCGGGATCCCCCAGGAGGAGCCGGCAGAAGTGGCAGGGGAGAGGAAGTCTGGGTTTCCCTACTTCTGTTCCCGCAACCGGACCCCGGATAAGCGGTTGACAATGGATGGATGGACAGTTTAGTCTCTTTGCAGGGGGAGAAAAGAAAACAAATAGCTTAATCAGACACATTATGCAACATTTGTAATACACTAAATCCAAATACGCATAAAATAAACAGACATACTGTTTTGCCTATGAAACATTCATATATCACAGATTTACATGGCCATCAAATTTTCAATCAGATTTTAGTGGCAGCCGGGCGTCTGAGATGCTGTAGAGTTTACGAGTGAGGGAGCAAGAAACGCAGAGCAAGTCAGGAATAATATAACAATGCGCATAATCACTGAGCATGCTTTACAGCTGCAGTGATGCTTGTGTGTGAGGGAGGGCGGTTTTATCCTCTCCCTGCATCTCTCAAAGACATTAGAACAACCAATCAAATACTTGAACTCAACAAATGCAGGGATGCAGTTTGGATCAGCCTCACACGTGTGTGTGTGTCTGAGATAAGGACTGTCTCTATCTGGGATAATGACCATCTCCAAGAGCACTCATTTCCAGGGTAGAGCACACTAACACCACTGATTGGAGTCATTATAAACTTGTAGCTGATATCAGAGGGGTCAACGGATGACTCTGATGCAATCTGCTCTGAAATTGGGTCCAGCAGTCAATTTGATGTTTGTTTGGCTGAATCAGTTTCTTTAAGGGTAAGCACTTGCCTCCTGATTTTCTTTAATTCTCTACTGATATACAAGATAAGATTGTATATTGGCAGCATGCAGCAACCCATACAGTTTTAGTCTGGTGGGTACTCAATAGACCTGGCTTTCCTTTTGCATCCAAATATGCTGTGAGCAAACACTTCCGAGAAAGGTCCTATGTTTGCCCTTTACCGTGCATTATTTGCTGTAATTGTAAAAGAAAAAAAATCCATGCCAGTATTCTGGTATTAGGGTTTGGTAATTTGGTCTTTCAACTTCAGAGTATCACCCTGCTGGCTAACTTCATTGCAGATTTTTTTTATCGTTTTATCGTCGCCGTTTTATCGCCGGCTTCGGTCCTAATATTGATACAGACAGGACACATATAAGTGTGTTTTAAAATATTTTGGATTTTTTTTTTATACACAATGTACTTCCTAGAAAACAGACATTTGCACATGCTGCAGTGGACATGCAAAACAATAGAAGACTGTGCTGTATAGTGACAGTAAAAAACAAACCTATGCCACATCCTGTTTCAATCTGCAGCACCTCATCCATACTGCCAGCAATGTCTTTAGAATGGTGTGAAGAATAAGGAGGGAGATCAACATCTAAAAGGCGGGGGTGAGGCATGAACCAATTACCAACAACTCACATTGTCCCAAATGACAACGCACCTGAGCTGATCTGGGCTATCTGATCTGGTGGGAGAAGCGTCTTGTATCAGGTGTCCAGGAGTTTGATCACATGGGCAGAGTTGTAGTGGCCAAGGGGAACATGGTGATGGATGATGCCATGGTGGGTAATTGCTGCACACCTTGTCATGTTTCCTCTGACACTGCTAGGGACTCAGACAATGGCACGCTGGCCTTCCATCCCCTTCTTCTTCTTTTTGTGAGGTTGAATCCAACCTCATCAATGAAGATGAACCGGTGCTCATCTTTAGCCATCTGTGGCTGAAGGCCTCTCTCAAACACATGACAGTATCAGAAATAGACATCGAGTGGTCACTACTCTGAAGCACAATCATGATTACAATACTGAAATATATACGATAGAGAGTATACACAAATGGCGGGTTGTATAGGACTTACTTGCACATAGTTATATCATAATTCTTTGACTCTTTCTGAATTGTGGCTAAATGGCACCCTGTAGACCTGCTTCATCCTCAGAAGAGAGGCAGTTCAGTGTTAAATCTACCATTTCAGTATTGTCAAATATTGTCAATTTTTTTCCTCTCTCTTTTGTCTTACAGTTTTTCTGGATTGTTTACACACATTTCTGAAAACATGCCTCGTATTCTCAGAACTCTACACACAAATCCAACAAACACACAATGGGCAAAACCCTTCAATTCTCCTGCAAAATGAAACTTTACATTCAAAACAGTTTTATCTCTTCACAAAAGGCCATTTTGTGTTCAGATGACACACACAAACTATCATATGAACAGACAATTAAAAAAAGCATTTAAACACTGATGTGCTCAGTGTAAAACACCATTCTCCATTCATCATAATGACTTTTTGTTCAGTGTTACACTTACTACAGACATTAAATACATAAGTGCGTTGTAAAATATTTTAGAATATTGTTTTTATACTCAGAACACACAAATATACTGTAACAAACATGTTTTATTTTTCCCACAAAACAATGTACACAGTGTACATCCCAACCGACACAAAGTTGCACATACAGTGCAGAAGATTTTACTGTATACAGTTACAGTAATAATAAAAAAACAAAACAAAATAAACTATGCTGCATCCTCTCTTCTGTTTCGGTCTGGCCACAGCACCTCATCTACATCACAAGCAATGTTTTCCCTGGCCAAGCAGCGGGGGAAATATCGCCTAGCATGGCAAATCCAGCCATGAAAAGCATCAACTGCTATATCTCCACGTGCGTCTTCCATAGCTTGGAAAAGGGGTATACGCATTTCTGAATTTATGTTTATGTTTATGCATTTGGCAGACGCTTTTATCCAAAGCGACTTACAGAGTAGACACAATATTACATTTCTCATCACAATATTTTAGGTCGTACACTTTCCATCTCCAGGCAGAAAAAAATTCCTCAATAGGATTGAGGAATGGAGAATATGGAGGGAGATAAACGACTGAAAAGCGTGGGTGGTCAGTGAACCAGTTATGAACCAGAGCAGCCCGGTGGAAGCTTACGTTGTCCCAAATGACAACGTAGCTGAGCTGCTCTGGGCCGTCTATCTGATCTGGTGGAATGAGTGTGTTATGTAGGGTGTCCAGGAATGTGATCAGATGGGCAGTGTTGTAGGGGCCAAGGGTAGCATGGTGATGGATGATGCCATGGTGGGTCATCGCTGCACACATTGCGATGTTCCCTCCGCGCTGGCCAGGGAATTCAACAATGGCACGCTGGCCGATTATATTCCTTCCCCTCCTTCGTCTTTTTGTGAGGTTGAATCCAACCTCATCAATGAAGAAGAACTGGTGCTCCATTGCATCCACCTCCAGCTCAAGGACTCTCTGAAACACACATGACAATATCAGAAGTAGACATGGAGCGGTCACTATTGTGAAGCACAATCATTATGATTACAATATAATAGAAAGAAATATGTATGATTTATACAATGTTGACAGTATGCATCAAGGGTGGGAATGTATAGGACGTACTTGCACATAGTTATATCGCAATTCTTTGACTCTTTCTGAATTGCGCTCAAATGGCACCCTGTAGACCTGCTTCATCCTCAGTTTATTTCTGTGCAAGACATGGTCCAGCGTTGATAAACTTACCCTATCAATATTTTTGAAATATCTCATTGTTTTTCTTTGTATTTGCCGTAAGGTAATGGCGTTATTTTCAAGAACCATGTTCATGATCTCTGTTTCCTGTTCAGGAGACAGAAGACGGCCCTGTCCACCTCTTGTTGGTAATCTTTCAGTTCTGCAATACAAAGAGTGCAATACTGTAAATACTGTGTAGGAATACATTTCCCAAATACTCGAAACACAATGTCCTACAGAACAGTCCACAGGTAACACTGTACTACTGTACTCATTGAGTACTGTATTGATATGCAGTACTGCAGTTTTGTAGTGAGAGTAGATTTCTTACCTATTCTCATTGCGGAAAGTCCGGATGATGGATGCTACAGTGTACCTGCTCAAATTTGGCTGTACTCTTTGCCCAGCCTCCCTCATTGTTAGGCCATGGTTGACCACATGGTCAACCAAAGTGGCTCGGATCTCATCAGAAATGATTGTCCTTGGCCTTCCTCGTCCTCGTCCTCCCCATCGTCCTCCTCTTACTCTCACTCCTCTGGCTCTGGCTCTGCCTCTGTTTACAACATTGGCCTCCATTGCTCCAAAACAGAAGAGCTCACCTGTTGCCCTTTTATGCTAAAGCTCTGATTGCTGGGTGGAAACATGTGTGTTAGGTGTTTGCCCATGTGAGGAGTCAGTGTGCATAGTAGGGAAATTAACTTTAGAGTTTTGAATAACAGTGTGTTCCTTGTGAAAACAAAAAAATTTCTTCATGACAATTGTGTGTAGAGTTTTGGAAAAAGTGTGTTTTGGAACTGCAATTTGAGTGTAAAGCAGGAATTGTGCTTGTAGTTTAGCAGAATCGGTTCAGGGGGTTGGTGCATGAGTTACATTTTGTGGTCATTGTGTTTCAAGTACCAATATTTGTGTGTAAACAATCGAGAAAAACTGTAATATTATGGTGTCTTTCTTTTCTTTCTTTTTTTTTGTTAGGGTTAAGTTCCATGGTTTAGTTTCCTGTTGAGGAAACAAAATACATTCCTGACCCACTTGTGCCGGTCATTTTTAAGTTCTGCAAAACAAAAAGAAAGAAACAAAAAAAATGTTACAAACGCATGAAACATACTTTCTTTACTGTAAAAATCGGAAATATTCTATTCTACCGAAAAGTCCTCCGTCAGTGCTGTACACACTGACTGTTATTTTTTTACCTGTTTCTTACCTATTCTCATTTCAGAGAGTCAAGATGATTGATGCTATAGTGTACCTGCTTAAATTTGACTGCATCTGACTACCCAGCCTCCCTCATTGGAAGACCGTGGTTTACCACATGGTCAACCCAAATGGCTAGTAAATCATCAGAGATTCTGGTCATTAGCCTTCCTCCTCCTACCCGTCTTCCTGCTCTCAATCTGACTTCTCTTTAGTGTTAGCATCCACTCCAAAATGGAAGAGCTCCCATGTTGTCCCTTTACGCTAAAGCTCTGACAGCCAATCCTAAAGCAGCAACAGCCCATGTGATGAGTCGTGCATAGTTGGGTAATTCACTTTACAGTCTTGAATTTTGACAGTGTGCATATGAAAACAGATACAGTATCTGTCATGAAAACTGGGCCGAATGCAGAGAAGTGTGTGTCTTTTGAAAATGTTGTATTTTAGAACTGCAATTTGAGTGGAAAGCAGAATTTGTGCTTGTTGTTCAGCAGAACTGGTTATGGGGGTGGGTTTATGGATGAGTTGTTGTGGTTACTGTGTCTCAAGTATTTATGTCTAAAAAGTACTGGTGGTTCCTGGTCTGAGTCCCAACTGCGGTACCAGAAAACGGAACTGACAATCTATCCGCTGAATACATGTCAACTTCCTCCTTCTCATAAAATCTAAAATTTTTTTGCCAAAGTTTAAGTTGACAAAATACCTATTAAAGCACCTTTAAGAGAGCTGTGCAGTAACATAACTTCATTCTGCTCCCATGAATGTATGGCCCATTTCAGAACTGCGGGTACATTTCAAGTTTAGACTAAATATGATTTTCTTTGTTTTTTTAGTAGAACCTTTTTCATTCCCATAGAGAATACTTTAAATGTAACACTTCTAGCATTTGCCAAGCTTAAACATGTAAGATTTAAAATATCTAATCTGAAAATCATCGTTGTAACAGTAAAATCTGTCCACTCTGTTGCAGCAAATTAGGGTAAATATTTATAGTTCTCAAATGTAATACATTTTAAAACCATGTCTTTCCTAAGAGAACTTTTGTCGTTACATCCACTAATTCAACTTTAAGTTTTGTAAGATAAAGACTCTTTTTTTTCAGTTTGTATTTTCTCTAATTATAGTTCCAAAAATTAATTAAATGCTTTGAAATTTCATGTAGTGAGAATGTTAGTTATGACACAGCTTCTGGTTCATTTGTTAACACTAATACATATTTTATTATAATTTTTTTTAAACAAAACTTGGTGAAACAGAGTTGATGGTGATGTGAACAGAGTATAAAATATTTCATAGAACATCTGAAAATCTATAAATTCATCAATCTGAGCAATAACAACCGAACAAAATAACAACTGTCACCCCCTTACTCCCTTGAAAAATTATTCACTGGCGATTTCAGCCCATATTTCTTTGTCTATTTCAACATGGCGCCCTGTCACTTGGGTTGGTTGTGAGATGATTCTGACAACACCATCAAAGGGATACCACAAAGTGTCCTCACGGTTTGGCCAGTAGAAGCGATTTTTCCCCCCCAACCATTCATGTGACTTTTGCATGTGTCTCATTGACCTCAACAATGGTCCCAGGATAAAAGTCATCATCATATTTAATGTCACACCACTGTCCAATCTCATCTTTGCTCTGCCACTTCATTTTTCCTCTTTGTTGCTCTTCAGCGGTATCAGAGAGGACGGGCTGAACATCAAATTCAAATATCTTTGAGTTGTGACATGTACACTCAAGAATCTGTTTCGTTGAGCAGGCACAGCTGACAGCTGTAGATGATCTTTCCTGGTGCTTGAGTGATCGTTTGTTGGAGGCGCATTGTGGAAGGAACCACTGGGAGTTGTTTGGGCATCTTCTGCCCAGCTTTGTTCACAGCTTCCTCTTCAATGTAGAACAGCTGTATAGAGGTCTGGACACTCAACAGACTGTCATACAGTCGCTTGGGATTTGGAATGTCTTTTCCTTCACTGACCAGTCTGTCTGCTGTTCTTTTTAAAACCCCACCCACTCCGTCTGGAGCACCTTTCCCGTGGCCTGCTTCAAAGAAGCTCCATGTGCCCTTCTGAAAAGCCCTGCTTAAACAGCTCTGTGCTAAACATGTTATCACAGTCGTGACACCAGGACCCAAATGCAAAACTCCAGGCAAGGGAATAAGAGGAAGACGTTTAATCCAGAAAAAGGTCGGTACACGGGTAGGCAATAGATCAGGCTAAAGTACAAGAACGGCAGGCAAAAACGTTGGTCGAGAACAGGCAGGCAAAAGTCAGGAAAACAAGGCAAGACGAGACTAGAATGCTAGAACGAGTGACGAAAAGACAAGTACGAACATGCGACGAACAACAGACAGACTGGGGACTAAATACACAAGACAGGGAAGGAAACAATAAGACACAGGTGGAGGTGATTAGGGAGGAGTCAGGAAAGGACTACAAAACAAAACAGAAAACGTGACAAGACACCCATGACACATATAGAAGTTGCCCTTCTGGCGATCCTGGCTGCAAGGTCCATCGCTAAAGAAATGAACCACACTGACTGATGCATAGTGTGTTTTAACATGATCTAACATCATATGGACATGTGTGTCCATATGGCAGGTGGACTTTTCTCTTTTGATGCTGAGATAGTTGTGAAGCACAAATGTTTGTCCACTCCACCCACATGAAGGATTCCTGTGTGCAGGGTTGTCTGCTGTTGAGAAGATGCAAAATGAACAGCTCGAATCTCTGCTGACAATTTGAAAGCATAGTTTTCTGAAAAGTGAATGTGAATCAAACACTCATGAGATGTCATACTTTTCTTGAGCTCACGGAAGTGGTCGTATTGTGTTTTGATGTTGAAATGATGCCTTGTGAAGACTCTTAGCTGTTTCTGGAACATATCAAACATGTCACCTAGAGAACTCTCCATCTCCTTTTTCACAGTCATTCGGACTGGTTGTGATTCTTTCTGACTTTCTTTCTGATTTTCTTTGTTTTTCTTCCTCCTTTCTCCCAGTTCAGATGTCCACTGAACACATCTTACTGGACCCTCAGCATCATTGTCATGGTTGAGGTGGTAGACCTTGCTTCTGCATTTTGGACATTCGTCGTACATGCATTCTTTGCTTGCAGGATCACAGCATGTTGAGTTGGCAATGACTTCCAAATCAGTTGTCTCAAGAAGTTGGAGTGTATGAAGCTTCTGCACAAGGAAGGATAGGTTTTCATGCCCTTTACATACACAGGTTTCTCTAGCAGATATGGATGGTTGAACAACCCAAACAGGACGCATGCAGCAGAAAAGTGTGTGACTTGATGGATATTCAAGAAGAAATTTTCGATGAAGATTTTTCAAGGTATCATTTAGAAACCTTTTCTGCATTTTTACTTTCCTCCTAGTTATGTTTTTTTTTTTCCTGAAGTTAAGCAGCTGACATCATCTCTTAAGAAAAATTCTTGTACCATCTTTTGGAGCTTGCTTTGAGATGATCGGTATATTCTTCTTTGGAAAGACAGTCCAGTATGTTTCGTCTGACTACATCGCTTCCTTGAAAAACCAAGTACGATCTGTGTTGTTTTCTGTAGTTTGTAATGTTTAATGATCTTTCCTGACACAATTCGTGATATCATCTCTTCTTTGTTGTCGTGGTATTTTTGTCTGAGATGAATTTAACATAGCCTGCCATTATTCCTTGTATAAAAGAGTTTTTAAATAAATACCTTTTTATTTATCAATATATATTTCATCATATATTACATACTATCATGTTGACGAGTACTAATAATCAAATAACTACACTTCTCACTTGATCTATAAATTTGCTGACTGGACTGTAATTATACACTCATTGACCTAACCACTCACAAATCTAACCTGGTTGTATGTGGTTCAGGGTCTGGTTCAGGACTTGGTGGTGGCGTTTCAAAAGTTCTCTGCCCTCTTGCTCTACACCTCTGCTGAGCCTCTCTCCAATACGTCCGCGTATGCCTCTGCTCCCTTTCACTCAGATTAGCCACTGTTCTGGTTAACCCTGCATTTCTCTTTTTATTCCATCTCTCCCTGTCTTTTTCCAAATTTTCTGCCCACCTTTCAGGGTCAGCATTTCGCAGTGCCCTGTATTGCCGTTGCCTTTCTGCTGCTGACACCTTCCTCTTCACCTAACTAGAACAAAAATAATAACATTTTCTTGACCTGAAAAGCGATATCAGAAATCTTGCCTGTACAATAAAATTACCCAGAACCCATAATAAATGCTTAGAAGTGATTGGGAACATCTGACTCTGTTAGTCACTGTCAACTCTGTTATCATTCAAATTTGTGACATGTAACAGAGTTGACGATAACAGAGTTGACATTTTCCACCATTTTGTGCTTTAACTCCACGTGCTACACCTGGGGTTCCCCTCCCTCATGTGTTTAAATAGTTCCTCGTTTCCCATGTCCTGTGCCAGTGCGTTTTTGTCCTTCGTCACTTTCCGTCACCCCTCGCCACGTAAGGTTTTGATTTTTGCACTTTACCATAGCCATCATTCTTGTCACAGCCATGCCATAGTCTTATTTTTGTACCATGTTTTTGTCATAGCCTTGTTTTGCCACAGTCTTGTTAACCTTGTTTTGCCATAGTCTTGTTTACTTTGTTTTGATACATTTGCCACAGCCGTGTTAATCTTGCTTTGCTACTTTGATCATAGTTTTTGTCACAGCCTTGTTTTGAACCTTGCCTGCATCCACTCCTTTGAGTGCTTTTGTGTTACAATAAACCCTGTTTTCACGAATCTCCGCGACTGAGTCCACCTTAAGATCCACCCTCCTGACATTCAGAGGGGGAGCCAACATTCTAGCTGGAATCAGAGCTGGACAGGAAGCAGGTGTGACGGCAGAAGAGCAGACGGCCGACTCCACCCTCGAGGAAGAAACCCACAAAACTGCCCACCCCAGTGTACGGTTTGGGAAAAAAACTCCAAACAAACAACCAATGCCTAATTATTATTGCAAAGTTTAGGCACGTTTTCTAGCTCTGTCACAATCTTTTATGCAATCTAAAAAAGTTTGAGGCAGAGGCAAGCAAGATCTTTGTCCAAGTGATGACAACATGGTATTAGCTGGTAGAACAGAACATACTCCAACCCTGGTCAATTCACTGTGAATAATTCTTATTTCAACATGGAAAGACTCACAGAAAAATGGCAATTAGACAGATTTATTGATAAATTAGAAAGTTCTTTGGTTCCTGGACCCTGGTCGAAGATGTGGAAGCTGTGAATGGCAGTGAACTAGGATTAGAGATGTTTTCCCCCGGCATCTGGACACTGGTGGTGGAGGAAAGGCCAGAGGAGAAGGAGGCTGGAAGGGGTCCTGAGAGCATGATGGAGGAGATGGGTTGGAGGAGGGTCGAAATTCTGCTGAAGAGCTGTAGAGTCTGTGAATGAAGGTCTTTCAAAGTGGAGTCTGATTGGAGAATTGGCGTTGGAAACTTGACAGTGATTGGCTTGAGCAGAGGCGCATGATGAGGGAATTGGATGCAGCTGGAGAGACGGGGGTGAGTCTTCCAGTTTGAATTTGCGTCCAAACTTAATAATTTCAATTTCAATTTGCTTCAAACTGTAAAATGACATCAGTCAGAGGGGGCTTATTTTGACCTACATTACCAGTGAAGTATAGCTTTTTTAGAAAGGTTCAAATTTTAGACAGCTGGTACAATGTTGGTTTGTTTGACACATTCTGGAGAATGATTAGAATCTTTATCTTTATTTCTTTTGCTTAGCCTGGAACTGAGTTCATTATTAGAATATCCTTCTCAGTGAAATATACAAAATGATTTGCAGTGCAGAAAACATGTCCTTGGTGTGTACATGTTGTTGCACTGCTTTGTAATGTTTAGAAAGCCCATCAAATAAAATAACCCACTAGAATAGGATGTGTATCTGTTTCCTTAAGAACGTATGACAATGATGACATGAGAAGGGTAACAGTGAGTTGCAGCTCTCGAACTTCCATTCATGCAAGTGTAGTTTTATTTAACCTTTTTTGTCGGAGAGAAACTATTCACTAGCATTATTCACTCAAAATGAGCATTCACCGGCTGAGAGCTGCAGGTCAGTCCTGCCCCGAGTCTCTGCACGCTGTGCGGAAAGGAAGTGACTGAATTGTGTGAATCTCCATTCACTCTGCCATGCTCAGTCTTCTGCAAGCTACATTCAAGGTGCCAGTTTGTGTTTGGCACGCTGCATTTTGGCGTTGCTCTCTTTAAATGATGCTCTGCTGTTATATAAACCCTCTCACCTTGAAGAAGGGGAATATCTTTTCTGAACCATGTGTAGAGATCAGTGTGTGTTCTTTGTCTCTGTAGTGTTTTCATTTTGATCGTCTGGTCACTTGTGATAATTGTCTCATTTGTCTCCACTCAGTAACCACCCTTCACTTTATTTGAGCTTTTTTGGTTTCACTCTCTATCTTCTCCTCATCCATTAAATCTTCAATGCTTGTTATGTCCCCCAATGTCTCTCTATGTGATCCTCGGGTTTTTGCTAATCTTGATATTTTTTCTACTTTAGTTTAGTTGGTATTTCGGCCTGGCCGTGCCGGTCGTTCCTGTTTACGATCTAATATCCGGTTGTCCGAGTCCAAACACTGGAGCCCGTGGCAGAAATAGTGATAGGTCTGCACTAACACAGCTTTGAAGCGAGGTCTCACATCCATCAAGATGCACACGACAGTAGGCACAGCAGGGTTTGGTGTTTTATACAAGCATGCGTTGACATTTAACCTGGGAGAGTTCACAGTGTGGCTCCAACCTCAATTAGCAATCATCTGCTGACTTCTACATCCGTCTGTGATCTGTGTCTGCTGTGAGGCGTTCACCCTTCCTGCACGTTCTCAGAAGCAACTTTGACCAGTGCAGCTAACCAACATGCTCTTAGGATGCATGCATGTGCTCCTAAGGGCTTCCTTTTTCTTTCTTTGGGCTACCCTCCCCAGTTTAAGGCCAACTATTTCAATATGAGCAGAAAATCAGTACAAAGGTGACAGTTTAGGTGTACAGACATGTTTAAGTTTGACAACTATATGATGAGCAAAATTAATTGTCCTGTATTTCTATCTTTTTCTTTAAATGTCTTTGATCAGTAAGCCTTGGGGTTTGGGGGCTTTCTGAAATCCACACTGTCTTCTTCTCGTCTCACTGAAATCTGATTTTCATTTTTGTTCTGAGGTTAGGTGTAATGCATCTTTGATGGAGTGATATGAATGGTTGTCCTACCATAGGTAGCACAAAAGAATCAGGAGTATGTTCACCTTTTTTGTTTATCCTTTTACTAATGAGTGAAATCTTTTAATTTTGTTCAGTTCAATATTAGAAACACTCTATCCTATACCCCCTTGATTCATCTCTGTATCTCTTTCCTTTGTAATAAAACCTTCAAACTTCACAAAACAACAGGAAGGCTTTATCAAATCTATTGTGCTTGATTAATCAGTTGTTTGACTCCAATGAGAGGGGGATTTCATCATTTAATTGTCTTCACTGAGACGGAAAAGGAATGGCTTCCACATGAGCTGTGAAGGAAAGCCCTTTAAAGTTTAAACTCAACATCACAGAGACGGGGAACACATTCCCAACATGCTGCACCACCTTCACTCTTTACATTTGACTGGAGGTAATCTAAAAGTAAATTATGTTCACAAAGGCCTCCTGTTTTCAGGCTTCATACAGGAATGGTATTTATAGATTAATAAGTTTGACAAATAAGGCTTGTGGTGATACAGAAGTGTTTGATTGACTTTGCTCTCCAGCTCTCTTACAGCTCAGCGTAGGCCATGCAGCGCGCTTATCTCAAATCAAATGTGCTGATACGCTCAGATGACCTTTGAATGTCAGAATCTGACATTTAAATGCTCACAAACCAACAGGCCTTTCCAGAACAACTGATCAACAATTTCAAACACTTATTTTTTTAGAGGGAATTGTCATACTTTCAATTTCAGCTTGTCCTTTAGACAAAAAATCTAATTTAAAGTGGTAAACATTTCAAATGATAAAGCTGAGCTATGTGTTCACTGGCACATTAAATCAGACCACTTGACATGTATCTATATCTTTAATTCCGACAAAGGATTCTTTCAAGTCTCAAGTTAAGTGTAGGAAACGACCATTTGCAACTTTTCACATAATTATATACATGTACTGAACAAGGGTTTTGATCTATTTATATTGAAGTAAGTATTAATGAAATACCTTCAGGATCAACAGAAACAAACAAGAGAGAAAATGAAAGTGCAAAAGGAAATTAATTACACTTCTTTATTTGTGAAAATAAGACATTCCATCATAATTCATCAAATCATTGCAGGAATCGTTGTGGATTTTCTTGAAAGAATCTCTTGTTTTCACTAAAATCCCCAGTAAAAAAAGATTTTTAAAAGAAAGGGACATTTGTAAATAATTACGCTCTTCTGCATATACCTAGTTTTGTCTTTGTGCAGCACGTTTATGCTACATTATGACCTGCAGGTCAGGTGAATGCTCATTCCAAAACTGACTGATATCATTTTCTTATGATCATACAGTCAGAGGCTGGTAATGGAGATGGGCATTTAGGTTTAAAGGGACTGATATAGATGCACAGCATGGAACACACTTTGCCATCCTGCAGGAACTGGATGGACTCTGCTGGACCAGAGCCGGACATCTGCTTGGCTCGGCCTCAAAGTTACAACCCACCGATAAGCAGTGAGGTGGGGCACCAAGTGTGGACTTTAGAATATCAGCAACATACAACTAATTTGATTTTTTTTTGTCTTGCTTGTGATTGAACCATTAAATTATAAGATCAGATGCTATTCTGATACCGACCTCCATTTGGGTTGAACAGTTTGACTGATGCTATAAAAGTAATGACAGAATAAAACATGGACATTTTTTGGCAAACATGTCTTTTTATGCTGTAAAAAAAAAAGTGCTCTGCTATAAATGCCTATTTGAAGAGGCGTAAGCGATGGTGCTCAGCCCTGTGACACTTCCATCTCATATTTCACTGCAATTTAACACACACTCCAATGAGTTGTCTGACCTATTTCCCTAACCCTGAGGTTAAACACAGTGGAAGAC
>CAJRST010038888.1:20160005-20192777 GCA_907169785.1 Menidia menidia
TATGTATGTATGTATGTATGTATGTATGTATGTATGTATGTATGTATACACACACACGCATTTCCATCAGATAAACTGTTATTTGGAGAAACATTTTTTGGTCTGATGGGATAGTTGGAGAAACTTTTGTGCAAAGGTTTAATGGAAAGGTTTAATGTGGCTAAGGACTCCCTTTAACAGAAAGGTTGACCTGTTCAGAAGAGTTGCTCACACGTGAATCAGGAGACTATAGCATGAAGCACAATGATGGATTGACAGTGGTGCGAGTGTGACAGAGTTCACCAGGTATGGAGTAAAAGGAAGTTTCCAACAGGGGAGATCCAGTGTTGTCAGCTAGAAGTTGGGAGTGGGGAGATTAAAAAAAAAAGTTTCCCTGCAAAGTACATTTTCAGACTGAATAGACCAAAAGCCTAAAATACATTGGAATATAATGTTCAATAGTAGAGGCTTAGAAGAGATTTAACCCAAACCCAGCATTGCAAGCATATTTCCTCCAGAGCTCACCAGAAGCAAGTGACGCTTTTTACAGCTGTCCTTATCGGGGATTTTACACTTTCAGAACGGCCGGCTCAGCAAAACAGAGGGGAGACAGGACAAAGGAAGAAAGGGAAGAGAACCAGCTGCACAGGGACTGAGGAATCTACAAACTGTGTTCACTTTTTTTGAAGCTATACTGTTCTAGAATATGTTCGGCTATTTAATTGCAAAGTTAATACATTCATATGAGAGATTATACTAGAATTGAATGAAAACAATTTAAGCAAAATAATAACTTTGGAGATGTGTGGTGCACTGATTTTATTCCTCAGTATGGAATTTGAAAGATTATTGATTAAACCATACATTTCTTGTAAGATTTTTACATATTTTATAGGAGTAGTTCTCCCTTTCTCTTACTCCACAAACCTATTCATTTACATGTGTTCTTTTCTTGCCTGAGGATGGTGCCTGAAACTAAAATTGGCCAAACTGGTTCTGTAGCTCCAGTACAGATGGCTTTATGTGATATAAAAATAATATTGTATTCTCAGTTTAACTGGTCTTTTTATAACAAATCAGTTAACTACATTTCAAATGGTAATCTGATTTCACTTGAAACTAGTTGCCGACATTGTCTTAGCACTGTTTTCAAAAACGGTCCCCACCATAGTAACATCTCAAAACAATCTCCCTCATTTCCACGAAAGACTGGAAAATATCAGAAAAGATGGAAATAAGTAAGATTAATGTAGTAGAATAAACACAGCTTTGTGTTACTCACAGGTTATCGCAGATAGGTCCTGGACTAAAGCAGCACAGAAGTTAATTTGGTGGTCAGGTGCTCTATAAAGGCCTGCTAACCAGCTATTCTGTGTCCAGGATACATAAGCACTATTGTAAACACTATGAAGCACTATTCACTCTTTTCACTTTCTTAATCTGCTTGTTGGAAACTGTTTAACATTTCCAATCTGGAAACCATTTTTTTTTTATTTATTTATTTATTTTTTAAATAATTTTTTTTCCCTTGTTCGGTTGGCTTTGAAGTGACTTAACATATATTTTCCATTTGATAGTTTGAACAGGTCAGGAATGGTTTAGGATCCATGCCAGCAGAGATTATGCCTGGTATACCTGTGGCAAGCATGATTTATTTTATTTTTATAAGTTTCCTAAAAGTAACAAGAAATTGGACATATAAAACTAAAACTCTCTTCTTTACTCACCTTATTTAAAAGACTAGCTTTTAAAGATGCTCATTTAATCATTGAACCCAATAACTCAGCATAAGTCTATGCTTTGAAAAGTTGTTACTCCTAAAAAGAAGCTAAAGGTGCTACTGTAAAATGTCACAGTTGAATTCAAGGAATGTCGGAACTTGAATCCATGGACAAGCATCTAACAGTTTCAAGGACATCACAGCAATATCTAGCTGTAAGTTATCAGCTTATCAATTTCAAGAATATGTGCATGTTCCATAATGTTGAATTACTGTTCTTTAAAACCAACTGCAGACAAGTTTGAGGACTTTGAACGACGGTACTGTCTCTGTGAAATTCATATACCTTTCAATAAATGACAAATATACCTACCTGCAGGTTTAAGAAATGGTGCAGGGGGTAAGATGTGCCCAGTTAGCCAGCAAGCTGAAACTGGAGTGGCCACTTAGAATCTGGTGAAAACCGCTGACATGGCAAAAGAAAACCTGACTCTCCACCACCATTCAGTCTGCTGTAAACAGTAAATTAAGAAGTTATCTATTTTGAATGGGAAAGAATGAGAAAATGTATATGTTTAAATATGTGGGGGAATATTTCAGTTTGATTTCCTCAATAGCTGTGAATAGCATACTTAAAAAAAAAGTCTTATTCTGTTTCCCAGTATTTCAAACCTGTTGATGCAAGATCAGAGAAAAGTCAACGTGCGAAAAAGACAATTAAGAGCTAGGATTAATAGCTCAATTAATAGTACAATTGATAGCTAAGGATTAATTGCAGGTACATTTTATTTTTAGTTGAATAAACAATTATAGTTTTTTAAATTATCAAAGTAATTTCTCTATCATAACAGGGGCATTGTGCATTGTAAACCAATGTGCTTCATTGTGTTAACTGATCTCCATCTCCTTTTTAATACCAAGGAAAAATATGTAAATGAACATGTTCAGCTCACTAGAACACCCTCTCTAAGATTCAAGCTGACCTCTGTGTCCAACCAGCAGCTGTCAAACAATACCCTAATATTCCTGCTCCTCCCCTGTTTTACCTGCAAACGGCCTGCAAAAATGCTCAGCAGCATGGCAGTGATATGATCAGGAGATTGTAGACCGCCCGCTGTAGAATTGGAGACACCCAACTTTCCCGGTTTCACATCACTGTTCCTGTTTCTGAGCAGGTTTGATGTCATGCTGCCTGCATTTGAGGATTTTTACATGAGCTACTACAGTCCAATGCCCAGGTGTCATCAGATAAGCTAAAATGAATTGTTCAAGTAATAAAGAATACAAATAAAATAAAAATCAATACCTTTTTTCCCCTTACTTATATTCATCAGAACAGCATCTGGAGTATGTAGGATCATTTTCACTTTTAGAAAGCTTTATTGTAAAAATTATGCATATTCTTTATGTATATGTTTTTTTATATATATGAAATATATATTGTGCAGGCGAAATTTGACAAACACTTTATCTTTCTTACCAATAGGGTCAACAGTGTATGCACACTTCAAACTTTATAGCCTTCTGAAACAAATGTAGGAGGATATTCTCTGCATAGACGGAGACGGCCTCATGGGTGGGGTGAAAGAGGGGGAGACCTTCTTCAAACTGGGAAATTATCTGGAATTGAGAGATAATCTGGAAGGTGTTCAGGAATGTGTTGCTGGATGATCCAGGAGTTGCTCGTACCAAAAGAAGTGAGAGGATTATATTTGACAGCATCAGAAAGTTGTGCTGGAAGTTTACTCAGCTCCAGTGAGGGTGTGATTGGGACCCTCTCCACACACCATCAGGTTTTTCTTTTTTTCTGTTTTTCTTTAAAGCCTAAAAGCCACATTTCTTAATGTTTTGGGTTGTTTGTGATCAGGGCTGGCTTTTTCTGGTGTTACAACTCTGCCTTTTGGTTATTAGGATAAATGAAAATGTTCTTTTGAAGCACAAGGAAATCATTTTGATCTTGGATTCAGTTTATCCAATTCATCCAAGTGGTAGTGGGAAAACTTTCTCTGTAAAGAGTTTTGTAAAATTGGGATGTACTGGAAAATGTTGTTTTGATTGACACTTTTTTTTCAACCCATGAATGTTGAATTCCAAAATGAATAAAAATATTTGATTTGTATCCTTCTTTTGAGGACAAATCTGTTTCCTCCTGATCAGAATCGTTTGGTTATATTTGGCTATTTTCCAACCCTCAGAGCATGTTGAATTGGTAAAGATTTTCACATATATAGCAATATGATGTGTACTTGGTATATTTCACCAGGGAAAATGCGGCAGCACCATTAGCCTGAACAATAATCGTATTGTCTTGTTTAAGAAACCAAGTGATTAGCTACAACTGAACATGCTGACTACATCTTTCCACCAGAAGATGCCGTCTTTCTGGAGAGTTTTGAAGATGTTACTAAGAGGCTCATGGATACTTAATAATTGATCTGATACCAAATTGCCAGAAACATTTCAGCATGAAAGGGTATACTCGCTCACCAGTGGCCTTTTGTTTATGTACTCAGAAAAAAGTAACTTGACGAACTTTAAGAAATGCTCTGTACTACACTAGGAAGACATATTTGCTCAGTGTTCACATGACTTTCTTCAAGCTCTGTGCAAGATTGCTCTGAATATTTAAAAATGTAACAGTCTATCTCAAAACCAAAACTAAAACGGGTGATGACTGATAAAAGAACAGGTTTAAAGCATAAGCAGTTGGCGCTCAAAAGTCCAGGAGGAAGATTTAACTTGGGATCTGGAAGGTGGAATTTTCAGTGTATAAGAATATGTCTCTTAGGACGAATGTTTCTCAGCATTTTATTGGGTCAGGGAGTTCCATCAGACAAACAGCTGAGGAAGATTTGGATTCTAAAATGAGAGCAACATCAAATGACCCCAGCTTGACTTCTTACAAAAATATTGAGAAATGAAGTCTTACAAAGGTTTCTGACTCTAATTAAGTAAAGAGCTCCGGGTGACTAAATGAAAGGGCAAGTGAGACAATTACAAACTCTTTGCAAAAGAGATCACAAAAAATGCAGAACACATCTTAAAAAGTTTCCGAAAGGGGCTGGACATCCACACGAGAATTAGTTGAGCAGGGTCGTATTGTGCGAAGATCTCATCATCAGAACTGTCACATGGTCTTTCCCTTGTGGTCAGCTGCTCTAATCACAGCAGGGACTAGCAAGGCTAGATTTGAGCTCAAAGTTAACCCAAGAAACCTGTTCTACAAACAAATTGAGCAGACACAGTGAACATTCTAATTTCAGAGCTGTGGAGTTCTGTTTTCCCTCTCACTTTACTCCAGGTGGAAAGATCACAAGTGGATCCTATTAAAGTTATTCCAAGACTAACTAAAAAATAGTGATGTCTTTTTGTTGGGTTTGGTTAGATGGTATCAAAGGTTTATTCCCCATTTCTATACAGTTGCCACCCCCTTACTGAACTAACTAAAAAGTATCCGCAAAGGTTATTTGGAACTATGAGCGTGAATGTGCTTTCCAAACTTTAAGACTAATAGATTTGTCGAGCTCCTGAATTGCTCAACCCCCAGTCAGTGTTGGACTTGGGCCTTTGCTGGTTCAGGAAGAGGCTGGTCGAGGAAAACCTGTTCTCTTTTTAAGCAGGAGACTGTTTGAGAATGAATCTGTTGTGGAAAAAGAGGGGTCAACCAATAAAGTGGGCTATTGATTCCTTGAAATGTTACCTTTTAGGGAGAGAGTGTGTACTTCAAACTGATCACAGGCCTTTGAAGTTGATGCACTCCAAACCTTATTTCAATTATCTTTCTCGTTTGCTCAATATTTGATCCAGAGGAGGGAGGGTGTGAGAAACGTTATGAGCTTTGATCCCTGTTTGTCAGGAAGGGGAATTATGGACACTTGTCATACAGCTTTGTTTTCTAACATTAACAATGTCAATTCTTTTTAGTGTTTCTTCTGAGGAGGAAGTTTGCTTGTAAGAAGTGTGCCGTGATAGGTCCATTTGAACTAGGAGGGTGGTGCCTGATGATATGAGGTACTGCCAAGTATAGAACGGGGGGTGGTCTGGTTGAAGGTTGGAGTGTTGTTTGTCCAAATAAAAGAAATATTGGATTTTGATGACCTCAGCCATAAAATTGATGTTATTTCCCCTTTGCTCAGACATCATTCTGCAACATAAGCAAATAATAACTTCCATCTGTGCTGTTGAAGGGATATCTGTACTGCCAGCAGGGGGGGGGGGGGGGGGGGGGTGGGACTTGTCCCTCAAACTGACCACAGGAGAAACTATAAGAGTTCGCAGGTGAAACTGATCAAATACAAGTCATCTTTCTTTGATTTTACCTCAAAAATGTATATTGTGCATATGACAATATCACCTTGTGAGTAAAGTAATTAAAAAAAGGAGTGAAACGGAGAAGTTCTAGTTTGATAAAGGTATGTAGGACTGTAGGTTAAAAGAAGGGGCTGACAGAGCTGGGGTTCTAAATGTGGTTATGGTCCAAATGAAAGCAGACCTTGAAAGCAAAAAGTAAAATGATGGTCATTGTAAGTTGTTTCTTTCAGTCTGGTGAATGTGTCTGAGATTTGTTAGAAAGAGAAGTTAAAGCTATCCCTAAAGTACCACTGTAGAGGTTCAGGATTAAAAAAACGGTTTTACTTGAGCTAAGATGTTAATGCTTAATATTAAACTACAGCATGTCTATGAAGCGGTTTCGCTGTGTTCTTAATCTTTATTTTTGAATTGCATGAATGAAAACATGGGACGGAAAAAATCATAGGGAAGATTTTAAAGTAAAAAGCAGCAACATATTCTATAGTATTAACAAACTGGGAAAAGAAGGAGAGTTTGGAGAATTTGAAATAATGACGGATCTGTGCTGCTCTGAATGAAAAGGTAGATGAATTAATCTGTAACAGGGTTCAAATTTGACTTCCAAATTAAAATGATCAACCTTACATCAAGTGCAACAAGCACAAGAAATGACGGAAAGATTGATTTTATAATGATTCATCATGTTTTTGAGAAATATGCACTCTGCCAGATGAGACATTTTAAATATTTGTGTTGTGGCTGACGCTCAAACTTACATTTAAACTCCCTCAGTATCAATGAGGGTGCAGAACAGGAGGATGAAGAGACTGTATGTTGACTGTGTGACAGTTTGTGGAATACATACCATCAAACATATTCTCCAACAGTGATTGGATGTGAAACCACAGGAAACTTAAATTGGATTTAATGCTCAAGCTGCGAGTGGTAGAACATTGCATGTGGGGCAAAAGCCTTGGGGGTACAGCCAGAGACTGAGAATCCAGCCAAATGCATCACAAAGACTGAATGAAGTGATAACGGGAGAGTTCAGGGGGAAACCTCTGTATGGGCCCTGAGGGGCCAAAGACAGATCCACAGAGCACCTGTGAAGAGCTCGGCATCATAGAAACAGCTAATAAAGACAAAAAGAGACTCTGATTTTCATAGTGACCTGTTAGCTTTAACAAGAGACTTAGGCAGATCCAGACTTTGCAATGGAATTGCAAATATTACAAATATTAATATAGTATTTAACTGGATAACAGTTATATGGGAGAGATATTTAGAAAAAAGCTAAATGAAAATCTGGGGTGCTCCCCGATCTTCACTGTTTTTTTGTTTTTTTTCTTCACTGTTAAAGCAAATAGAAAGACACAATCAATAAAAAAATACAAATAATTTTTTTTTTCATTATAAATCTCGCAGCAGCTATGGTTCGGCATCCTTTTTCACTCATCAGTGGTGATGCTGGTGAATCGTGGCTGTTAAAGCAGAGCCGTGAGAGCAAACAAAAAAATCTGAAGATAAGGAGTGAGAGAGCCAAACTGAGATTAAGTGCCTTGAAATAATTTTAAGATTTGATGCAGGATAAATAGAACTGATGAATATACACTTTGACCTAAACATGGAGTCTATAGACTATAATAAAGCCTCACTGATTTATTAACTGAAGCTTGTGGACCAAGGGGATTTACTATCTGTATTTTATCAGCACACATTATTATCAACAAAGCACAAGGTTCTACTGGAAAACGTGAGTGTGGTGTATAGAGTCTCCCATCAATAATAACTCCAATATATAATAAGTCCTAGACCTGTTCAATACTCTTCATGAGAGGTATTTTCATTTTTAATATTTAAGAAAAGGCAGAGGTAAATATCTGCTGACTGTAGCTGGGTTTTCTGCTGAGGGAGGACTGGGTCTGCTCTGAGTTATTTGAGATGGGGGATGGGCCCAGAGTTCCACCTGCAGCTTATTGAGAATAACAATATACTGTAAGCTTTTGCCTTCTAAATTCTCCAATAACACCAGAAAAATGATGTTTTCCCTTTTTGGGAAAAAAGTTGCAAGAGACAAAAAAGCCCATTATAACCAGCAGAGGATTTAAATGTCCTCTGAAAGGGAACTATAAGTGCTGAGACGTCTCTTGGGTCAAAGGTATGTGGTCAGCACTGCCTGTCTGGAGTTTAGGCAATACATTATAACCCTCACAAGAGAGTGAGAATTAGCATTAGTATAATGCATCAGATTTTAGATCCACTCATGTATGTGAAACTTAACCACAGGCAGCCAAATAGTAATGCAGTATAATATCATTGCATAAATCCCAAAATCCAGCAGTTGTCTCCAACATGTCTAGATCCCCGTCTGTGTCACCACACACTCACTGTGCAACGATAGATACACAAAGTGGTTCTGATTCTGTGATTGAAGGCCCAAAACACCCCAAAAAATGTAAGAACTGCCGTAGTACAGAGGGAAGAAAGCAGAAAGAACAAAAATGGGGCTTTTCTGCTGCGACGACCCCTCCCCACGTCTGCTAGCCCCTTTCTACCAGAAGGTGGAGGGCTGAGTGGGATGATGGGACTACGCTCAGGGCCTGCATTCAAACGCTCCTCTCCAGCCAGGTACAGACCCCCCCTCCTCTCATTGGTTGGAGCAGGTTTTGGGGTGGCTACTGTTCATTTTGAAGACTGATACATTCACCCCTCCATAAGCATTAGAAGTAAAAGCATTGGGAAAAAGCCATTTGGGCTGATTTTCCTCATGTGTTTCCTCTAAGGCATGTCCAAAATGTCTGATCGATGTTTGGACATTTCATTATGCTGAGAAAGAAACAAATACCTTAATTACATTCTTTCAATAAAATAAGGACTTTTTCGTTTTTTAATATGATTATCAGAGCAATAACATCTTGCTGTTATGGTGAATTATGATCCAGACACTTTCAGACGATACCATGGCTTTGAACAGGACTTCTACCTTCTATTTTTTCCTTCTGTTTTTCATTGAAAGAAGGAAAGAATCCTTTTGAACTTTTCATTCTCCTGTGAATTGGACATTTGCAGGCTGTGTAGTTCTTAGGTGACAAACTGTCAGTGGTATAGTTGTGTTGTTGTTTAACACATCATTCTGTGATGTCCTGAAGAGAAGAACTCAGATGAGGCAATAGTGTGTTTTAATGTGATCGATCGACTTTAATCAAAAGGATTACTTTAGGCAATTTATCCCGATTTATTCAGACAGTAGAAAGGGCTACTTCGAATACTCTGACGATGACTCTGCTTTAACAAACAGTCCAAGAAAGATTAACAAAAGAAAATCGTATTTACATTAAGAGCTAGAGTGTTGTCACTATGGTTGAAATATGGTTGTGTTCATTGCACACACAATGCACAGGTTTTGATGACAGGTAATTTATGTAAACGTATCGTATGATATGAACTATGTCAGTGACAACTAACACTACAGTGTGTCTTTAAATCCCCAAACTAACCTTCCAAAGACTTCCTGTCCTTTATGGTTGAATCTCTTTGGGAGCTCAGTTTTGTTCAGGGGGCGACTGGCTAAAACTGTTCTGTCAGACATGTTCTTTCTTTTTCCTCTCTTACTGCACACTAAGTATTTGTCCTGGTTAGGAAAAAAACGACAAGAGTGGAGCTGGTGGTGCAGCCAGCTGTTCCCTTCCCTCAGGTCTGCCACTCAAACTGCAGCAAAGATTTAACGGAGAATAGAAAAGGTGGACCATTGTCTCAATGATAAATGTGCCTCGACAACAGAAACATGGAGATAACTAAAAACACCATCAACAGTTGTATGAAGGGAATGCAAATCAGGTGCAATTTGTCTGGCTGTTTGACAAACTGGAAGAGGTTAGCTTTGTACTCGAACAGGTTTAAACCTGAATACTTCTGATTTAGACTAAATAAGGTTGAATTAAACTGATGTGCCTGAATGAGATAACCATTTCAGGAGAAACAATGTCTGACACGTATGTCTCAATTACTCAAGTAGTACACAAACAGAAAGTTTACATGCCAAAAAGTATAGAGAAAATTTTTAAAAAATTATATCTGATAAGATCACAACCTGAAAAAAACACTTCCAGCAAATGATGAGATGATGGCTCCAACAGATCTTTTGGAAGAACGGTTCTACTTCAGCAGTTTCTGAGACAAATGGCTGAGCTTTGACTAAACATGTGGTCTGAGGAAAACTAGAAATTGAACTATGATGCGGCACATGACCACTCTTCATCCTGAGCTTTGCCACATACTGTCAGATAAAAGCTGCAATGAGGAGACAGCAATGTGCAGAATGAAAAAGAAATGAGTCTGGGGAAAGAATCCCAAAAGCGTAAGATCTCGCTGCTTCATTGGCAACTTAATGGTGTGTGTCATAAGTGGTGTCACAACCTCATCTACACCGCTAGCTCACTTTTCATCCGGAGATTGGCAGATAAAATTTCCCCTTCCACAGCTGGAAAGCTAACTGTCTACTTTGCAGACACTGTTTGATTAGAAATCTAAAAGTGCGAATAACCACACAAAAATACAAATCTGGCAGAATAGAAAAGAGAATCCAAGTTGTGTCATGTGGCCAAGGGATGGATGACAAGGGCCTAAAATATGAAGCCAACAATCTGTCGTTGAGAACATCAGGACATTCCAGGAACGTCTGTCTCTCTGTCGGTGTGTATAACACACCAGCTGTACTGTCAATCCTCCACTTTTTCTTTTTTTTTTTTGCAGCTAATGAATCATATTGCCTCTGTGTTGCTTCTTTCATAGAGAGAGATCGCTCTGATGAGCTGTTCAGCATTCTTAAAGACTGCATTGCCTAAACATCGGTAGATCTACATTTGAGCTTACTTCTTGCCAATATATTTTACTTTTTGGACTTTTCTTCTCATCACATCACTGTCATGTTCGCGCAAAAGGATTTGTTTAACCCTTGTGTGGTGTTCATATTGTTGTTACTCAGCCAATGTTCGTGGGTCTGACGGACCCGTTGCATTTTGTGGCTTTTAATGCCTCAAAATCACTTTTATATGAAAACACTTTTATATTAAAATACTGAACAGATGTTTCCCTTATCTTAACTTCTCTCTCCCTCATCCAAAATCAATTCCAGGGCCCTCTGGGCAGAGAACCTTTTGGCCCTCTTGATCGGTTATAAGAAACCACTCTGGCAAAGAAAAAAATATGCCAGAGAAAATTAGAGCAGACAAACAATGTGTGGGAACTGTTTCTTTTGTTTTTGTGCACCTGCAGTTCCCACACAAGGTTGCAACATTGTGAGTGTGTGTGCGTGTCAGTGTGTGGTTCACACAGTGGTCCAGTGGACCCGAACATCTTATATGTAATAGAAATGTGTAGGGGGGTTGTTCGGTGTGTGGGCATTAAATATGAATTCTGATATATGTTCTTGACAGAAAATGGGCCAAAGCCAGTGAGTCTCAGTTTGAAAAATTCATTAATTGTATCATTTTTCTTTTAGTAAAAAATGATAACAGGTCCCACAGACCCGAACACCACACAAGGGTTAAACCAAAGGTGGAGGCATTCTATGTGGAGTTGACGAGTTCATCCACACACCTTTACATACTGTATTAGGAACATTGGTTATTTCAAATAGGCCATAAAAGTATTTTTGCCTTAATGAACTGCCTGCCTAATCAAGGTGTACCACACTTTTTAGTTGATGGCTGCTCAACAGGCTCCATCTACAACAGTGGCCATGAAATATATATTTATACATATATTGATATACAGCACACACACACCTATATACGTGCGTATGATCATATGTGTTGGTCCACCCTAGCTGGCTGCGTTGGGTTTCCGGTTCCTGTCAGGTATTAGTAAAGGCCCTGGGCCCTCTGCTGGGGTCCTCCTGCCTTTAGCGCCCTGGGTCCCACACCTGGCCCCTGCTTAGGTGGCCTAGGCCTATGGTAGGTTGTTGCTCCTGGTTCCTGGAGAACTCTGCACCGCGACCTCAGGGTCTGTGTCCTGGGCTCCTCTGCTCCTCTGGATGGATGTGTGGTGTCACTGTGGTGGGCTGTCTGACTTCTGTGGGACTACTGGGTCTTGTAGACTTCTCTGGTCACTTAAAGTCTCTTTTGAAGGTTTGGTAGTGGCCCATTGCACCCATTGCTGAGCACAAACATGGAAGACCTGCATCACATTTTAGTGCTTGCGATATGTTATCTTCACTGATCAATATATAACGCCGTGCAGTTGCACACACAGTGTAACCCACAATATTTACAGGTTAAATGAGTTGGTTCATGCAGACTGAATGTTTGTCACTGTTGTAGTTCCATATTTTTGCCAGCAGGTTGCGCATTCACAACGACAAGCTTTACTCGCGCTTCTTTGTGCTAATGCCATTACTGCAGTTTAGAGAGAGTTAGAGCAAGAGGCGTCGAAGTAGCAAATTGTTCAGTCAAGACTGAACTTAACAATAAAACTATATTTTATTTTGAGTTATTGATCCTGTGAAATTATCTGCATGGGGCGATAATTGGTGGTTCATATTTCCTCCATGTGACAAATTGTTTAATGTCTCTGTTGGGGTGCGCGGTGCGATACCTGGGGGGGCGCGTGTGACCCTGGGGAACAGCCTTTTTTTTGGGCCGTACTAGTATAAAGTGTAATTTTTCGTTTGCAACATTTTACAACTTACAAGACAACGGGTTTGCCATGGTTACCAGTGCCATGGTTACCAGTGTCACCAGTGTCAGCAGAAAGCTCCGACTGCGTTCTGTCTATTGCCTCCGTCATTCAACGTAACAACCAACATGGAAAGGTTTTTAACAGGGATGAAAAGAAAAGATAAAGAGGACAAAGATAATGAGAAAAAAGAAAGTCATCCGAAAGCTAAGACGAGGAAATACGACGAAGCGTATTTAGCGCTTGGCTTCACTGTGAAAACAGTTGGAGAAGACGAATGACCGGTGTGTTTGGTGTGTCTAAAAATGCTCGCAGCGGACAGCATGAAGCCTAATAAATTAGCGCGTCACTGAAATACCTTACACCCCAATCACGCCGATAAGACGCTAGAGTTTTTTCAGCGAAAACGTGCTGAATATTGCCAACAGTCATCCCGCTTTGTGAAGGCTACTTCAGTAAACCATCTAGCGCTGTTAGCATCATATAAGGTGGCGTACCAAATTTTGCAGTGTAAAAAGCCCCACACCATAGCAGAGGAGCTGATACTGCCTGCAGCATTAGACATGGTCTCTGTCATGCTGGACCAAACTTAAAACCGTCCCTCTGTCCAATGACACTGTCGCCAGACGTATAGATGATACTGCCAACGATCTTCAAGAACAGCTGGTAGATAAAGTCAAAGACAAACATTTTGCCTTACAATTTGATGAAGCAACTGACAGCAACAAAGACTGTCTGTTTATTGCTTATGTACCTTTTGACTTGTCAAACTCCCTGTGTGAGGATCTACGTTTTTGTAAATATGTCAGAGACAGAGCCACAGTTGAAGAGCTATTCAAAATTCTTTACTCCTTTTTGACTGAGAATAGGCTAAAGTGGGAGAACTGCATTGGTGTTTGCAGTGATGGTGCACAAACCATGGCAGGGAAGAGAAAAGGACTTAGGGCACTCATCAAGACAGCTTCACCTCATGCTGAGTGGACACACTGTATTATACACAGAGAAGCACTTGCATCCAGGGAACTTTCCCCTTAATTAAGTGAGGTTATGACTGAAATCATAGGTGTAGTCAATTTTATAAAGACCAGACCACTAAAAACAAGTCTTCTCTGCCATCTGTGAGGAGATGGGAGCTGAACATCAAGCTGTGCTCTATCACAGTGAAGCAAGGTGGTTGTCACGAGGAAAGGTTTTGTCCCGAATTTTTGAGTTCAGAGAGCAAATAAGAGTGTTTTTGGAGCAGGAGCACAAGCATGAGGTGGCAGAAACATTTTGTGATGAGAACTTCCTGGGAAAACTGGCCTACCTGAGTGACACATTTGGAAAGCTAAATGAACTGAATCTACAGCTTCAAGGGAAAGATAAACACCTCCCTCAGGTCACAGACAAGATTAGCTCTTTCACCCGAAAGCTTGCAATGTGGGGCAGGCAACTTGATGAAGGAAACACCGGTTCATTTGAGAACCTGCATGAATTTGTGGACACTAATGACTATGATGCTATCTCAGTGATTCCACACATTAAGCAGCATATTTCTTCACTGATGGGATTCTTTAAAAAGTACTTCCCTGAAAACAGTTCCCAGTATGACTGGGTGAGATACCCTTTCAGTGCACCAGTTCCAACTGGTTTCAGCTCTGCAGAAGAGGAGCAGTTCACTTACATGACGTCTGACTCCACATTGAGACTGAGGTTCACATCAAAGACACTCAGTGCATTCTGGCTGAGTGTAGAGAGGCAGTATCCACTCTTAGGGGAAAAAAGCTATAAGCATTCTGCTTCCTTTTGCAACATCTTACCTTTGTGAGATTGGCTTCTCTGCTGTTGCTGCACTGAAGACCAAGTACAGGTCCCAGCTAAACATTGAGCAGGAGCTGAGAGTTGCACTATCATGCTTCGAACCTCGCTTTGAAAAGCTGTGCACTGCAAAACGTGCTCATTGTAGCCATTAAACCTGACTTCCTCCTCATTTGGATCAAAAACAGAAAGAAAAAATGAGCACACTTCCGTGGGCCTTGCCTGCGGCAGTGGCCCCCCTAATTAACATCATATCAACATGTAAATATTCATAATCAAGCCACTTTTCCCCTCGCTTTGGCCAAATGTTCAGCAGTGAACATTAAAACGATCATAAATCATCCGATCTAAAGAACACAGTCTGTTTCCGGTGAGGTGTTGGTTTATACTGACTTTAGTTTATGTGGTAAGACGGAGGTTTTTTAAACCAGATCGGACGCCGTTTTTCTGTCTTTTTTTCCCCCTTTGTGGGTTACAACTTTCGGAACCTGAAAGAAAACTTTGATTTTTCCAGTTTGTACAGCCATAAACAACGCAAAATCCACGCATTTTTCTATTGTTATTCTGGTTATCCATAGGTGGTTTGCCGTGACAACGTCTCAGTTTTCTTTAAATACGACCTACGAGCTAGGTCACAGCGCTTGACTACGCAACCACACCAAGGTTACAGGATTCTGAAAACAGTTGCTAAGCAACACGAAACTTTAGGCTGTTTAGCTACACGTCGATGTGATGGCAATGAAACGTGCCTGCTCAAATAAATAGGCCTAAAATAACACAAATATTGACAAATGGCTGAAAAGAGTGAAACCCCCCTCCGCACAGACACCACCAGCTCATAGTCCCGAGGATGTCGGAGACGACCCAGACTTGGCTCCCGAGGACACTGGCGCCAGCAGCAACAGTGAACGTGCTACTAGCCTACCTACTGGCATTGCAAGTGCCTCTGACCGTGAGGGTGATGATGATAATGAGCCCCCTTCCACGAGTCAGCATGTGGATGTAGAAGTGCCGACAACGGTAAAAAGACGAAAATATGATGACAAATACATTGAGCTGGGGTTCACGTGTAATGATACGGGCTCGTCTATTCAGCCACAGTGCGTTGTATGTGCAAAGGTGTTATCGCACAACTCAATGAAACCGTCCCTCTTGCGCAGACATTTGGAGACTAATCATCCCCACTTAAAAAATAAACCACGGGAATATTTTGAAAGGGAATTACGTGGACTTTCTAGCAGTAAAACCACCATGCCAAAACCAGACACAATGACCAAGAAGGCGTTAGAGGCGTCTTATATGGTGAGCTACCGAATAGCCCAGACTGGCAAACCCCACACTATTATGGAGGAGTTTTTCCTTCCTTCTGCCGCAGACGCAGTTGGAGTCATGTTGGGGGAAAAGGCAAAAAAAGCCATACAGACCATACCATCATCAGACAAAACAGTTTCTCGGCGCATCACTGCCATGTCTGGGGACGTTTTCAAACAGTTGCTGCTTCGCGTACGAGCCAGTGAATTTTATCCATTGCAGCTTGATGAGTCCACGGACGTGGCCGGCCTGGCGGAGTTCCTCGTATACGTCCGTTAAATACATGAAGGCTCCGTGAATGAGGATATGCTGTTCTGCAAACCTCTTGAAACAAGAACAACAGGGAAAGACATTTTCCATATGCTGGACACCTTTGTGACATCGAATGGACTTCTTTGGACAAAATGTGTGGGCATCTGCACTGATGGCGCAAGAGCCATGACAGGGAGGCACAGTGGTGTGGTCACGCGTGTCCAAGCGGTTGCACCCGATGCCACTTGGGTGCACTTTGGCTGCCAAGGGAATGCCTACTGAATTAAAGAGCGTGTTGGACACAACTGTGAAAATTGTGAATTTCGTTAAAGCAAGGCCTCTGAACAACCGGATATTTACGGCACTCTGCAACGAAATGGGCAGCAACCACACATCTCTCTTACTACACAGGGAGGTGCGCTGGCTATCAAGAGGGAAAGTCTCTTTGAATTAAAAGATTAACTCAAAATGTTTTTTGTTGACCAGATAGCTGCCTTTCCTTTGTTGCATGAGTTTCTCACTGAACATGACCTTAGTCTGGCTGACGGCATCAAGTGCGACATCGCAGCACATCTCAGCGCGCTCGCTGCTGAGTTGCACAGATACTTCCCAGACAGCGACGACGAGTCCGACAGTTGGATTTGAACTCCCTTCACTAGGCTGACTGTTCCTGCTGCCCTGTCGGTCTCTGAACAAGAGAACCTCATTGACATTGCAGCATCAGGATCCTTGAAAACGGATTTCAACCGCAAGCCTCTCACAGATTTTTGGATAGGGCTGCTCACCGAGTACCCTGAACTGGCAACACGCGCGGTCAAGAAATTAATGCCATTCATTAATGTGCCACTACATATTTATGTGTGAGAGGATTTTCATGTCTGACCAGCCTGAAAACTAAATACCGACACAGACTATGTGTGGAAGACGATTTAAGACTGAAACTGTCGCCGATTCGGCCAGACATACAGGGGTTATGCGCGTCCTCTCAAGCACACCCCTCACATTAGAGTCACAAGGAGTCCGTCACGCATCCTAAACTTAATGCAGTGCTCCGCAGTTTTGGCTGTATTCTAAACAGGCTCGTTATAGTCTTTGTTCTTGTTTGTTACATGTTATTATGTTATGCCCTTTTATCATGCAGATGTATTTAGTATCTGCTGTCAAGTTAATAAAACTCTGATCCCTATGTTGAATGTTTCTTTTTTTTGGGGGTGGGGGGGTACACGGATGGAGATGAAATGCTCCAAGGGGTACGCGATGCAAAAAGTTTGGGAAGCACTGCCCTAGAGCAAAGCGGAAATGGCCACAAATGTTACCGACTCTAGCATTCGCTTACAACTGCACTGCACACGAATCAACAGGTTACGCACCATTCTACTTAACGTATGGCAGGGTGCCACATCTACCAGTCGATGTCATGTTTCGGAATGCTGGGAGGGATTGTGACACTGTTGACTATGACCAGTATGTTGCTTGGATGAAACAAGATCTGAAGGAGGCTTTGTCAGCTGCTCAGGCCAAAGCTCATCACAAGCCTCAAACGGCAAGGAGACTTGTGCAATAGGAAAACAAAAAGACGTGACATTGGTGAAGGTGACCGAGTCTTGTTGGCAAACAAGGGTGAACGGGGACGCAGGAAGTTAGCGGACAAGTGGGGATCCATCCCGTTTGTCGTTGTCTCTGCCGACCCCAGGTGCCATACTCACCGTATCAGGAACATGAACAATGGACAAGAAAGAGTTGTTCACCGCAATCTGCTCCTTCTGATCAACTAATCATGCGAGTCGAAAGATGAAATGGACTCCACATATTCCCGACTCAGAAGTGGACAGGACAGCTTGGACAGCCAGTTGGGTGGCAGGGGCCTTTGCCACTAGTCAGCTATAGGAGCCTTCATGCACACAGGATACTGACCTGGCCACGCAGTTGAATACTGTGACGAATGATCAGTTGAGCAATGCTCCGTCAGAAGTATCCTGTCCACCTGCTGCTCATAATGCTGACCAAAGGTCTGAAGTTTCGTTGCAGCTCTCCAACATTGGAAGTTCTTCTAGTAGTGCAGTGGGTGTAGTGAGAACCAGGGTGGGAAGGATAGTTAAACCGGTGAATCGGCTGATTAAAAAACAAGACCCAACACTATCCCAACACTCTATTTTGGGCCCATTTCATTGGCACTTTGAACAGTATTACTATTTTTTTCCGAATTGTGAATTTGTGAATTTGTTGTTTATTAATGAGGATTATAACTAAATATAAATTCAGTCAATTGCTGAATTATTTCAGTTGGAAATGTTAAAAATTTGCTTTTCTGCGAAAAAAAGGATATATTTTTGTTACAATTTTCAAGCTGTTGACCGTGTCACATATATCCTCCCTGGGGCGAAACTATATCTTCTTAATTTGTATTGACAGTAGTTAATTAATTTGAATATAACCAACTTATAATTTTCACATTTCATTTGACTTTACTTTAAAAATAATTTACATTTCCCATCTTACAAACTCTATAAAAACACTTTGCGAACATATAACTTTAAATGTATTTATTAACTGCTAACATAGCCTTAAATGGCTAACCTAGGTTCTAGGTGTAACTAAGTGAAGTTCTCGCCCTCGAAGTGCTGGCTCACAGCTTGTACATTTTTAACATGTGACCCATATCACCCTCTGGCAACCAAAATCTCCTTTTTATGGGCAGTATTTATCAAAATGGCATCTGAACTGAACAAATATAAACTGTAATGATCTTTAAGAAATGGAAGCCATGTAACAAATAGACTGTATACCAAGCAAATGAAGTGTGGAGTTCACCATTTAGTTTGATAATTTTGGGGCTCATCTTATTGGAACCAAGCTCTATCAGGATTTTCTGAAGAGACTCAAGGGTGAACCTGAACCCCTGGGGATATTCCATATTAAGAGCATAACATAGTCCGAAGAGCCCTACCACTCCAGCTGCCACAAAAGGCAACTCAGTGAGGCCTTCCACACCATCAATGATGATCCCGATCTCTGTCGGCTGTTGTAGAAGGCTTGAGTTCTTTCTGAAGACAAAGACTGTCACGGAACGAGGAAGCATTTTGACCCACATGCAGTTAGCCACTCAGTAAACCGGAGACCTTTGAACAGATTTATTGAAAGGAGTTCTGTGGTGCTGCAGAAAAGTGAGGTGTGGAGGGCAGGGAAAGTCCAAGCCGGGAAGAAGGGGTCAGGCTGGGAAAACACAAGCTGGAGCTGTTGGAGGGCAGACGGGAGGGCAGAGAAATGGGCTACAACAATCGTGTAACAATCGTTACCTCTTCCTTCTTAAATGGGACAGACCATTTTTCTATGAGGTTCTCGATGGAAGGCTTCTGATCCACAACCTCTCGCCTCTTAAACTCGAAGGTCCTGGCCATGTTCTCCTGTATGGTTTTCTCATTGTTTCTCTTCTTTACTGCAGTCAGAAGCAATGTTCTCTCTTCCTCCAGAGTTTCTGGAGCCTCACTGCTGGGCTGATGGTAGTAATTGGCATCACCTCTTCTTGCCTTTTTGTTGTTTTTTGCTGGGAGGAAAAGGGGATCTTCTTGTGACTTGGATTTTAGAGTGTTCACCATGTGACTTCAGCTGAGTGCAATACTTGCACATCTTACTCTTAAGTCTCAGTTTCCATCCCTAGCTCTCATTGAAGGAGTCTGATTGCCTCAAGCAGGGATGCTTCCTTGTCAGAGCCACTGCAACATCACTCAGGTCTGCATCAGTGGGGTACGCCTTGTAGGGAAAATCTTCTCAGCCAATCTTTTGAGTATGTCGGACAGCATTTTTGATGAAGTTTAGTTTGGTTCTTCGTGTATCAGCATACCCTTTCTCGACTTGACCTTCTGTTTCAAAGGAGAAGAGTGGGATGATTAACTCCTTTGGCCAGGGCTCCGTTCAGAGTCTCTCAGAGGAGCTGCTGCCGAGTATGATTGTGACATCTGAATCAGTGTTTGCTGAGACGAGGATTGAATCTAAGTCACTCCAATTAGATGGGACACTATCTAGGAATTCCAGAATGATATCAGAAGCAGGAGCACAAGTTATGACCTTGATGGTGGTAAGATCCTTGATCGAGGAGGTTGATCGCAAGTTAACAAATGTTCCAAAGTCCACATCCTTGTATTGCAGCCTGATGCCTCCAGTGAGTTTCCAAGCTTCTTTGACGTGTTCAATGAGCTCTTCAACGGTGTCTGGCACCAATGGTAGATCCATCCTCTCTGTGCTGTCAACAGCACTCAACAAGATCAAGAGTCGTACAGGATTTGCAATATTGACTGATCAAGTTGTGTGTTGGCGTGAGGGTCCAGAAAGATGCTTAAATACCACCTAAAATAACAAAGGAAATGGAAACACAAAAGACATGGCATCAGCTCCCACTGAATGCTGTGCTGCAAGTATAGTGAACAGATATTGTTATTTCTGCACTTATTCCTTTTAAATTATGACGTTGTTGCCTGCCATTTAATAAACTTTGTTAGACTCATAATAAACAGTGAATGTATTTACAGAAGATCGATACATGTCATACATAGCGTCATGTTGGCGATAGAAGAGCCAAGTGTATCAATGACAGTAAAGATTGACAACTGGGGGACAGATTACCTAAATTCCAATAGAGGACACAGATTTTACGTTTTCGTTGTGATGTCCCAATGGCATTACATATTTCGAAATCATCTATATAAAGGTTAAGTGAAATTGCACAGTCTTTAGACGAAAGTGTTTTTCTGAAAAATTCACAATCAAAGGGACAACTATAAACTGCTTTATCTCTATCAGGTGACTGATATTTCTCTTTGAAATTGGCAATCTTTATCAAGATAGAATCTGAATTTAGAATCTGCTGCCATGCTTTAACCCTTTATCAGGCAAGTGACTGTTTTTGGTAATTTCCGCACGTTAGTTATCGTGCCCATCCCCCGTCGCAGTGAGTTCAAGAATCATTGAATCTTTACCCAGCCAATCAGCAAAGATCACTCTACATTATAGGTTACTTTGTTGTGCAGTTGGACCAATAAGCACAGACCGCGGCCACGTCAAATTTCTCTTTTTCTCCAAAGTCAGAAAAATTAACTTTTGCAGCTCGGTTCACTTTACATTCTCAAAGGAAACATAAAAACTAACCATGGTAAAATGATGAAACTCATACATTTTATTGTTGAATAGTTGTGTTTAGTGTTGACATACAAGTTGTTTGCTGAAGACTTATTGAAATGATTGAAAATACATGACAAATGCGGGCACCATATTTTCACTAAAAACTAGATTTTACTTGGTAAGTACGTTTTTGGACATATGCCCAATGCATCTAACAAACCATACTGAGTGCATTTTCTTTACAAATTAAGCAATACAACTTAGCAAATTATGTTTTGAGGTTGAAAAAGTTTTTTATAACACTATACAGTGATTCTGGGAAATTTCAACAGTGTTTTTTTAGTTTATGAATAGTAATTATGATTGATTTTTGTCAGTTTATGATGTTTGTTTAATTGCATATGTTTAATTTTTGGCTTCCATCAACCTTTTATGGCAAGAGGAGGGAGACTGCGGTTGTGCCAGTCCACCCTAACATTAGTGATGATGTTGACGAGGATGAAGATGATGATGTGTCAGACCCTGACTTCGTCCCACCCACCCACAACCAGGACATTCCAGGCCCAAGCGACATGGGCCCCTCCACCAAAAGGAAACGCTTGCAGCCTGCCGTGGAGGTGCTCCAGGACAGTGGCAGCGACATTTACAGTGTGGACAATGATGATGATGATAACGAGCAGCCAGCACCACAAGCCAAGAGGCCCAGCAAACCCAGTAAGTCAGCAGCCAGGCCAACCACCTGGCACAAAGTTGACCTAAACAACACAGCCCTGCCTGAATACCAGCACTCCACCCCTGACTACATTGATGTCCCTTTTCAGTACTTTACAAGGTACTTTGACAACCAAATCATCAGGCATATCACGTACCAAACCAACTTATATGCTGCTCAGGACATCAACACCACTTTCACGACCAATAAGAATGAAATACTTGCCTTTGTCACCATCCTCATCTATATGGGTATTGTGGAGCTACCGTCTGTTGATGATTACTGGGCCATAGAGACCAGGGTCCCTCAAGTTGCCAAACTGATGTCCTCGAAGAGGTTCAGGCTTACTTAAAAAGGTTATCCACTTAAATGACAACTCCATGATCTGTCGTACCAGTGACCGCTTCTTCAAAATCTGACCACTGTTCAGATTCATAAATACTGCCTTTAGACGTGAGTCACAGACCCCCAAACAGTCTGTAGATTAAATAATGATTGCCTACAAAGGGAAGAAAGCTGGCAACCTGAGGCAATACATAAAAAGCAAGCCAGACAAGTGGGGTTTCAAGTTGTTTGCCAGGGCATCTGAGGATGGCTTCATCCATGACATTGTGCTATACCAGGGCAAGACTACCATGGAGGCCCATGATGTTCCCCTAAAACCTGAACAAGAAGGCTTAGGTGCCACCAGCCAGATTGTATCTGTCCTTGCCAGTACCATGTCCTTTCCCGACACCACAGCCATCTATGCTGATAACTTTTTCACCAGCCTGGAGCTAGTGCGGTACCTCCGAGACCACAACTGTAGGTAAACAGGGACAGCCAGGGACAACAGAATTGGAAAGCCTCCACTCAGGACAATCAAGGATATGGAGAAAAAGGCTGTCCCTCGTGGTACCTGTGACTACGTCACCAGTGAGGATGGGATACTGGCTGTCAAGTGGAAGGACAACAAAACGGTCACTCTTCTGTCAACCGACATGGGGGTGGGGCCGATGTCCACAGTCATCAGGTACTGCAGTGAGAGTAAGAAGAGGGAGCCTGTGAGCTGTCCAGCTGTCATCAGGAGTTATAATGCCAACATGGGGGGCATTGATAAGAGTGACATGCTGGTACATCTCTACCGCACCCCCATGAAGTCAAAGAGGTGGTACCTGCGACGTCATTGATATCAGCCTCACAAATGCCTGGGTTGTGTACAAGTGGGACTGCAAGGCCCTTGGTGTGAAATCCCAGCCTCTGAAAGATTTCAGACTCCAGGGATGCCAGCTACCAGAGGCCAGCCATGCCTAGCTCCAGAAGAAGTTAATCTTCCTCTGTTGAAAGCCTGACCATCAGTGCTGGTATCCCTAAGCCTGTCCGGGGACACCGCAGCCACACCCCACATGTGGCTGTGCAGTCTGATATGTCCCTCTTCCATGCCCCTATACATGGTGAATGCTATACCTGCAAGCACTGCAGCAGTAAAGGCAACATTATGAGGTCAAATGTGGTCTGCAGGGTCTGCAAGGTGCACCTCTGCATGAACAGTGAGCGGAACTGCTTTATCAAGTACCATGGAGAAGTGGCCTAATGTCTCATGTTTGGATGGACAGACAGAGGCAGCTGCAGAGACAAACACAGACACTTGTATTCCTCAAAGCCGAGGGTTTGTTGAGCCCTTTTGTTATCAGCACGTTTTGCTGTTAGCACTTTTATGTTCTGAAAGTGATGTTCAAATGTTCAAATACATTATATGTGTTTTTCCTGTATTTTTATCTATGTATACTTATTGTAATTTCTTTTCCCATTAGGAGGCAAGTAACCAAATTTGATCACTTCATTGGCCTTGATATTTTTACCACTCAAGGGCAAGTTACCAAATATGGTAACTTCATTGACCTCGATTTTCGACATGAAAACAATTTTTTTTTAAATGTCACAAATGTGATAAAGTCTTATTATGTTGTCCAATAACACTCTAAGTTTGATTTTTTTTTATTTTAAAGTATTTCATTGAGTTCCCTATAAATGGTTAAGCATGGATACACACTGATGATTTTTTGTTCCTTTTATCATTCTATGATATCATATGCGCTTCCAAAAATTAGACAATGTTTAACTATTGCTTTTTTAATTGGATGTGAAGGACAAAGAAAAGTGGCTAGCTCTTCAACAACAGATGCTTCCTCATCACAATCATTATCTCCCAAAACTTGATTTATTGTTTTCAGACTAAGTGGCACAGAGACCATTCCAATAATATGTTATAGTTGCTCAAGCAATTCGTTGACAGCTGTACTGGAGACTAAGTATGTATGTTCCAATTCAAGTAAAAGTGAGGTTAATGTAACAGACTGTTCTGTGTTTAATTAGAAAAGAAGGCGTGTCCCTTACAGTGTCCGCTGGGTTTTACGGCAGGGGGAGCACGTGACTGTTTTTGGTTTTTGCAAAAGAAAAGAATAAAGGTGGGGAAGTGTAGTTACAACTGAATACGCTGTCCCGTCTCCTGTCCCATTAGTTGCTTGCAAGATCAATATATATATAGCTAGTCGCCCCATATTTATGAACCCAGAACGCTCGGCTACATTGGTGGCAGCTGTGGTATTTTGCTGAACCCCCGTTGGTTTTTGGTAGCGTATTTAGTCCGTGACGGCTACATGATAGTTGATTAGCGTAGCATCTCCGATATAGCTTGCTGGCTAACCTCGTGCGGTGCTGGGAAAACATTGCTAAATGGACGTAGGTTGCAGACGAGGACCTTTTCTGCACGCTTGGCAGATACTCACCGGGCGGTGATGTTAAGATTGACCTTCCTCCTCCTTTCACCGGGGATGGGAGCCAGCTAGAGGTGGCCGTTGCCGCCACAGCCAGGAGCAGCGGCAAGGATTCTGCCTACTCGTCTCTGCAAGTCCACGTTTCTGCTGTGGGACAGCCTCTCTGAGCCGACCAAGTCGGATTATACTATGGTGAAGGAAAGACATTATGTGAGTGCTTCTGCCTACGTTGGTGAGAGTCCATCTGTCCAGTCCCTGTCGGTTCCCGGGGGCTTTCAGAAAGCTGTTGAGAAGCTAACAGAGGACATGTACTCCAAATGCCAGCCACTCCTATAGGGGGCCCCTTGAACCTTGACTTCTCCAATTTAATGGCTCTTATGGACTGTACTGGCCACCCGACTTCCTTCGTCAGGGGTGGGGTCGAAGGCACCGAGGTCCCCATGTTGGTCAACTTAGGGGTGTCTGTGTCACTGATTAGTGGGGACTTCCGTATGTCAGTCCCTGCAGAAGTTCACTGATGTGTTCAACTTGGATGGCCGGAACACCGATCAAACACCATATCAGAACTGGGGACTCACCCCCTGTGAAGCAGCGTGCTTATCGTGCATCACCCAAGAAACAGACGATCGAACGTCAAGTGGCTGAACTGCTGGCAGATGACGTTATGGAGTAGAGTTGTAGCCCCTGTGCTTCTCGAGTGGTGCTGGTGAGAAAGAAAGGGCGTGGAGGTTCTGCATCGATTATCGTCCTCTGAATGCAGTGACGATCAAAGACTCACACCCTCTCCCACGAGTGGATGATAGCCTGGACGCTCTAGCTTGCTTGGCCTGGTTCAGCACACTTGACTTTTCAAATGGCTACTGGCAGGTGGAAGTGGCTGAGAAGGATGGTGAGAAGACACCTTTCATGACCGGACGGGGCCTGTATCAGTGGCGGGCCATGTCTATGGGTCTGACAAATTCGCCAGCCACGTTCCAACGCATGATGGAGCTCTTCCTCAGGGGCCTGCCATGGCACATTTGTTTGGTGTATTTGGATGATATACTGATTTACAGCCGTACATTCACTGACCATCTCCTTAATTTGGATGAAGTCCTGTCCAGGATCCAGCGAGTGGGCCTGAGGCTGAATCCCAAAAAATGCTACTTTGCCAGGGACCATATCGTTTTCCTGGGCCACGTAGTCTCCAGGGATGGTCTCGGGCCTGACACACGGAACATGGACAAGGTGAGGACATGGCCAACTCCCCGCACCCCTTCAGAGGTCTGGGCCTTCGTGGGCCTATGCTCCTATTACAGGAGATTTGTGTGTAATTTCTCCCAACATGCGGCACCACTGAATCTGCTGGCTGGGAAGAATGTGCCCATTTGAGTGGTTGGTTGAGTTTGAGGATGTGTTCACCTACCTCAAGCAAGTGCTGACATCCTCTCTGGTGGTGACACTGCCCAACTTTGCACTCCCTTTCACGGTGTACACCGATGCATCTAAAGACTCTGTTGGGGCAGTGCTGGCGCAGGACAAAGAGGGCTGTGAGAAGGTAATAGCCTATGCCAGCCAAGCTCTCACACACACAGAAGAGATGGTCCACCTTCAATAGAGAGTTATGGGCCGTGGTGTGGGCTGTGTGTGAGTTCAAATACTATGTGGGGCTGTCTGCATTCTACTTCATCACGGACCATCGCCCTCTACTGGGCCTCAGGCGCATGGCTATTGATAATGACCCTACTGGACGTAGGAGTAGGTGGGTGCTGGAGTTGGATCCATTTGATAGGGTCATGGTGCACAGGGATGGCGCACGCCACAACAATGCTGATGCTCTGCCCCGCCAGCCCGTGTCCCCATACCCTGTAGAGCCAAATTCTCCAGCAACTGGACCCGTTACTGTGGCCTCAGTGGATGCATCTGACCCATCTCTCTGGAAGCAGAGTCAGTTCTGGTCTTTTCACTCTGTGGTGGTGGAGCTGAATTGGAGTCACTGCAGCATGAGGACCCTGACATCAGTACTGTTTTGACATGGTTGGAGCAAGGCAGGGTGCGATGGCCTCGTAAACTCCCCCGGGATTCCTCTGCCAGCTTAAGGAAGCTGTGGACTGAGCTTCACCGTCTGTCTGTGATGGAGGGGCTGCTGTACCGCACAGCGTTCACTGACACCACAGGACAGAAGCAAATTCAGACTGTTGTCCCTGCATCCATGGGGCCAAAACTCTAGCTGCTGCGCACTTCTCTGCAGAACGTGTGTGGGAAAAGGCCAGACAGTCCTGCTACTGGCCCTTCATGTTGAGGGACATAAGGCATTGGTGTGAACAATGTAGGGCCTGTCAGACTGGCAGGAGCCCAGTCCCAGGGCCCAAGGCTCCCATGGGAGGGGCCCAAGTATGCCGTCCTCTACAGCGCGTAGACGCAGATATCCTGGAGCTACCCATGACATCCCAAGGGAACAGGTATATTTTTGTGGTTGTTGTGTTTTCTGTGAAATTTGTTAATTTGTATAGTTTTGTTATTTCTTACTTGCATGTTTAAATTAAATGCTTACATTAAACCAATAAATAAATAAATAAATGGCACAAGTATCACATTTGAGAAGTTTAGGAGCCTAATAGTGTTGTACCTCTTTAAGAGAGGCGTGTGCTGTGGTCCCATGTGATCTGTGCTTACCCTGTGAAAAGGAAGCGCTAGATTAGTTAACTTACTGTTAACTCGGTGTGCAGCCACTTGGTAAGCTCCCTTAATTTCTTGCTTTCTTGTCTGCTTTCATGTTGTATGCTTCATATTGTCTGCTACGCTGTATTGTTGCACTGTGTTTATGTCTGCTGGTTCCTTGTATTGTAATGCTACGTTAAATACGGTAATGTTTTGCTCCGGTGGCGTCCAAGCAGTTTAGTTGCCGATAATAAATCAAAGTAAAAAGTTATGAATGGCGAAACTGTAAGATAAACATTTGAACTTGTTACGTTGCCGTCTTATCCATGATCGTTTCTTTAGCTTTAAAAATGTTTGATGAGGTGATGTGTAGATACCGGTGTTTGCCGTGAGTGCTGTACTTCCTGGTTTGCTGCAGGGCATTGTGGGAACTGTAGTTTAGTGTAGCTTGCAGAGAAGGACTAAAGTAACAAAAATGCATTTTTGCATGGGATTTTTAGTAGGATTTGAATATGGTGCATAATATTTGATATATGAAGCATGTAAATGAAGAAATTATATTATATATTTGTATTTTGGCTAATGCATATGATGATCACTATGCTATCATTAGTTTATTTCAATTTGGTGATATTTTTCAATTGATATGGGTTATTTATTATTATTGCTTGCTGTTATTGGGCTATTATGGTGAGTGAGCTATGTGTGTGTTATGCATATGAGTGAAGCTGCATTTCTTACATTTCAGGTTTATTACCTGTTGCTGCTGCTGCTTTTCCCTTTAAAGAAATAAAACAAAAGAAAGTGGAAAAACTGAGTAATATCCTTTGTAAACCGGGTTGCCCTTTCCATGGGAAGAAAACGGAACGGTAGAGGACTACTTTACTAGGTTTGTTTTGCTGCATGCTTTGCCTAACCAGACAGCACACTCTGTTGCACGCTGCCTTTTTGAGGATTATGGTTTGGTGCATGGAGTCCCCGAAATCCTGCATAGTGGGCCGTCAGTTTTAGGCAGAAATGATCAAGATCCTCTGCCAGCTGCTGGGGATTAAGAAAACCAGTACCACTGCCTTTAACCCCAAATCGGATGGCATGGTGGAGCGTCACAACCGGACTTTGATTGATCAGCTGGCCAAGTTGTTGCTTTCTCATGGCGGTGAGTGGGACATGTATGTGAACCATGTTGCTTTTGCATATAACACATCACTGATTCTTGGGAATTTGGATAAAACAGGTTTTAATTTTGAAAATAAAAAATTAGTCACAGAACAAAAGTATATTGAAGGTATATTGGTATAGACCAAGGTCTTGACTGTTCAGCAATGTACAGGTGCAACCTCCTCATTTTGTATTTTTTTCATAAAATACACTGTAAAAAGAAATCCGTTGTTTTTACAGGAAAAAACTGGCAGCTGTGGTTGCTAGAATAATCCCGTAGAAAATACTGCAAAAATGTTAACAACATTACGGAACAACTTGTACATTTTACTGGGATTTAATGTACAATAAGTTTTAGGACGTGAAATTTACAAGTTGTTTTGTAACGTTGTTTACATTTGTACCGTGTTTTTAACGGGGTTATTCTGGCAACCACAGCTGCCAGTTTTTTTCCGTAAAAACAACTGATTTCTATTTAAAGATGGTTACATTTGTACTGTATTTTTAACAAAATCATTCTGCAAAAACAACAGGATATATATTTATATATATATATATATATATATTACAGTCTTACTATCTACATTGCTTCAAATTACTTCTAAATGAAAAGTTAGGCTGTAACAAACCACTCGTCAGACAATATACAATTCACAATAATCAGATTTGGTTGATGCATTTCACAACGACAGACATCACACTGTCAAACTTGAGGCATTTGCAGCAAAGGGTCTGCTGATGGATAATACAGTGCAGAGCAATAGCCTCCTCCACACCCTCCTCTTCCAGTTTTTTTTAAACAATTGCCACCAGTCCATTTTTCCTCCCTGTCATTGATGTTGGTCCATCAGTAGTTATTCCAACAAACCTCTTCCATGGCAAACCAGCATTCTCAATGGCATCACACAGCTGGTGAAATATCTCCTGAGCAGTGGTGTGGTCATGCATTGAAAGTACTGTGAGCAACTCCTCCATCACTTCAAAATTGTCATCAACACCACGGACATAGATTGCAAGCTGGGCAGTGTCGGTGATGTATGTGGTCTCATCAAGAGTGACTGAGTATACACTGAAACATTTGGCTTTAGCACACAGTTGATCATAGATGTCACTTGACAGGTCAGAAATGCGCTCTGCCACGGTGTTGGCAGATAGGCTGATGTTGCTAAACTGACCTTTCTTTTCCGGACAGACTATACTTGTAGCCTGTAATATGCAATTTTTGACATCATCTTCTGTGAATGGCTTTCCTGCCTTAGCAATCATCTCACTAACCACGAAGCTTGCTTCAACTGCTGCATTATTCTCTTTGGTTGCTTTCTTGAAGAAACCTTGTTGCCTCAGTAGACATGCTTTAAGATTGGAAACCCGGTTGGCTCTCTCATCTCCCTGGTATTTTGCATTCTCCTCAGCATGTCTAGTTGTGTAATGACGTTTCAAATTGTATTCCTGTTGCACCGCAACTTTCTCTGTGCAAATAAGACAAGTCAGGGTCCCCCTGTGCTCAACAAAGAAATATTGCATTTCCCACTTTTCCTGAAATTGTCTGTGCTCATCACAAACCTTCTTCTTCACTGCAGGCTTTGAAAAAGACATATTTGGGGCTGTAGTATATATGACTTCACTTGGTGTCACTGTCGCGTTCGAGTTTCAATCAAGTGTTTAGCCGACGCACAAATAACGTTATTTTTTCGCAATGAGCGTCATTTCTGCTTCTTTTTCTTAGAACGACAGTACGGCGGCCGGCGTATAAAAGCCCGGTAGCAGTTATGCAAGTGTTCATGTCGGTATTTATAAATGGTAGATAACAGATAACTTCGCTCTGGGACTCTGACACAAAACTGGTCGGGACCAGGTTTAATGAATGAAACCTCGAGTCTCTGTCTCTGTCCTCTTCCACGGGCACAGATAGGAAATCACTCCCTCATTCAATCGATCAGCGGCCCAGTTTTGCCGTAGAATTCCGCCGTCTTTGGTTTAAAAATATATTTTACATCACTTTTCAATATTATTATTATTATCATATAACATGGCATGTCCTTTTGATGAGGATCCCATTGATAAAAGTGCAGGATTAATCCACAGAGAACTGAATATCGCGAGCGGATCATTAGACCCCGTGTAGATGAATTATATCCTGATTCCTGACAACTTATTTATCTATTTATTTTTAATTAGACTGTGCGGCTTTTAATCAGGTGCGCTCTGTAGTCCGGAATTTACGGTAGTCATTTTGTTCTGCCGAGCAGCAATTAAAAACCTTTTTTTGGAACTGTTGTGAACGCAGCGAGCTGGGACGAATTTCCGCGTGTGTCCAATAGAAAGGAGGCAGCCAGCTGGGAACGGACGAAAACGCTCCATGGCAACGCTGCTGTAACTTTCACTCACTGAGAAATGTTTCTCTGCTTGCATCAAGCCGATGTCCCGCCCTCAAGACCCATACACCACCGTGATTGGCCGGTTCGTTCAGCTCCGCACAAAACTCTGTACACTGCCGTTCATATCAAACTCGCGGGCCGCACTAACATTAAACTTTAATAACAAGGCGGGGGCCACAAGAGAACCATGATCTAGAGAAACATATGGGTGTTGACTGTCACGGTCACTTGAAGGAACAACTAAGGGAATAGAGAAGAGACAGAAACACATGTTCTCCATTAGTTTATTTAGTAAAGTCAGTCAATAATCAAGGACAACAGTAGCATTAGCACTAGCACACATACCTTTTTAAATAGCTAGCCATTCATGGTCTGAGAGGTCCTGAATCAAAGTAAGGACTCTTGGATTCACATGGAGCCGTTTTGTTTTTGTTTGTTCCACTTTCGTCCCCCTCTCCGGATTAATAGAGAAGAAACATCTAAGTTAACAGAAGAGAGAAGAAACACATATACCACTATAAATTATACAACCATCTCAACCAGTCAAATCAGTACAAAGGAAAAGACAAAAAAGGTGAGAATACGGGTTACAATTTTCCATTAATTACATTTTAACTGGTAGGCTGGGAGCTAAGGGGCCAACCGTGCACCTCCCACATAATCCAACTTTTTGTTATTTTATTTTTATTTTTAAAGGTCTCATCATGCTTAACATGAATCAGAATGTTTACATTGAAAATTTTGCACTACATGCTTTAGGTAGTCAGTGTATTTCCAAACAGTGCAAATTGCATGGGACCTTCCCCTAGCTCATGGAGAGTCATGTTCCTGTAACGCGTTTCCATTGCATTTTCAATGTATGGAAATACATTGACTACCTGAAACATGTAGTGCAACCCAAAATGTTCAGTGTTAACATTCTGATTCATGCTCAGCATCTTCTTTCTCATCAAAATAAGCCAGTAGGCGCAGCACCACTCCAGTGAGCTCGTTAAAGTGAACAGCCATGCCAATTTCACGAAACCAATATGGCCAGTTTTCCAGGAGGTACTTCACGTCCTTTCCTTGGTTCACCTCTTGTCGCTGGGTGTAGAATGTCGACTTCATAAGCATCTTTGCAGGACCTGGGCGTTGCTCATTCTGAATAAAAAGATTTTTAAGCTCATCTCTCTTTTGCTGCGTGCTATCAGCTGTTTCTCCAAGGGGCAGAAACTTGACATGCCAACGGATGCACCCATAGGTGTCTTGAATCGCTGCCCGTTTTTCAGGGGGGATTTCGTCAGTGTCAGAGTCATGTGTTCTTTTCTTTTTTGGTGTAGGTTTTGTTGTAGGTCTTTTCACATTTTCGAGCCAATTTTGAATTTGTTTCACAAGGGAGTAGTACCCTGTGCCAATTATGTCACACTCAATGACATCTTGCAGTGATTTGGGGTATTTGGCCACTAATTTCCTAGCCATATCAATAGCGGTCCTTTTACATAATGAAGTGGTTATTTTCATCATTTCACGGACCACAATTCTCACCATCTCTTTCCTCAAACTTGGACTTTGACGTTTTCCTCTCTCCAAAGCCTGCGTCAAAGCCTCGGGGAACTTCCTCCATGGTATCATGAATGAGTCTGGAAAACTGCCCTGTGGGCTCTGACCGCTGCTGGACGATGACGTTGAAATTGGCGACTGACACATCACCGATGGGTAAGGTCCTGGTGAGGCAGTAAGGCTTGAAGAAGCACTGTCTTGGGCCTGGCCTTTAAAAGCACACATACAAGATAGACATAATGGTTGTTTTATATTTTAACTGAACTTTATAGCCATGTTGATAACTGATAACAACAATGAAAGACTCACATTTCAGACTCCATGCAGCAACCAGCTTCCGGGCTTGTATAGGCCTCAAGGCTGACAATAAATCTTCTTCCTTAACAAACCGAGTTTCTTGTAAGATGTCCTTTGATACTTCTGGAAGGTCAGGCAAGGCCTCTGTGATGG
>CAJRST010038888.1:20207777-20260684 GCA_907169785.1 Menidia menidia
TTGTCTGACCTATTTCCCTAACCCTGAGGTTAAACACAGTGGAAGACATCGATGGGGATAGAGAGGTTAACAATGTTTCCACAACAGTAAAAGTAGGCCACGCTGATGTGGGCAAATGAACTGAGAGGGGGAAGACAGAAGGGTGCATATTAGCGGAATTATCTCTGAGCTGCGACCAACAGCGTGATCCAGTCAGCTACCACCCCTTCATTTGGATTTCTATTGCCAACAAACGGGATATGTACGTATGCCGTAGCCTTTGAAGTCCAAGCATGGTCGGCTCTCACTGAAACGCGCTGATAATGGAGGCACGGTTGGAGCTGATTTATGGCTGTGTTGCACAGATTGCTGTGACAGTATGCCAGAGGTTGTGCCCTGTAATGGAGAGCCCTGTAATGAGCCCCCCCCCCCCCCCTGTTCGGAGTATGGAGTGGGCCAATCTCCCCCCCTGTCTCATAGGTACTGAGATGATATACAAAATGGTTCTTCTACCCTGCAGGGGCAAAGTGTGGTCAGATGAAAATGAATTTAACACGATCTAATGCTACTTGGAGGCATCGCCTCTGATGCTGTCTGCAACGTTTGGCTCTATATTTCAAGCAATTCCTTTGTTTTTTTAACATTATTTTTTAAATTAACAGAAGTACTCATGAAACAAGGTCTTCAGACATTTTGAAATGGATCTTAAATTGTATTACCACAGGTGGGATGAAAAATTAATCCTTTTATATTGTAATTAAAGTCAGTGAATCACATCTTTATCAAATCATACTATTTAATTAAAAAGGTTAGTTTTTCCTTTAGTTGCTTGACGACCAAATGGATAACTATAAAATGTCCGTGAACCCTTTAGCAGCAAAGCCTAGTTTTTTTAAAGAATGGGGCCATAGATCATCTTATAAGTAAGAACTTTAATCCGTTCGTGAATAACTTTTAATATCTGCCCTCTGTTGTTGGTGAGTGTACTGCATGGTGAACAGAACTGTTTAAATAAAAATAAAAAGTTTTTATGTCCAAAGACTATCATATTTCAGGCCTTTTTTAAGCAAAACTGCGTCTCTCTTCTCTTAATATCCACTCAGCTGTGTTCCCCCTCACTGCTAGGTGCTATTCAAGAGGGAATGTTGTACTCTGATGACCCTCAGTGTATCCAGGGCATTTTATTTGTGCCTAAATTAACTTTAGGTGCATCACTGCCAGCTATCGGGCTGCAAAGCAGGTATCAGTGCTGCCAATAGGCCTGAAATTAGGGTTTTGACAAGGGTACAGTTAAACACTTTTTAACGTGCTATTTTCTCTGTAATTAATCATCAAAAATTAATTCATTAACACCCCTGCCCTTATTAATCCAGATACCAAACGGTGTTCTGATAATGCTGGATCTTCATTGGACTGAGGTCTGCCGGGGTCTAAGCAGCATGTGGGGCATCTAATTATACGTCTTCCATATGGGCAATCAACAATAAACTCACCTTGAGTTAGTCTTTCTGTCAGCAGACCTGAGCGTGCATGCTCTCAGAGTAAATAACAGAAGATCTACACAAGTTCAGAACAGAAAGTTCAATAGATAAATTTGACTTCATTGCTCAAAACCAGGACATCATACATAACAGTAACAGTGCACCTATTGAATTCTACATTTTTTAAAAGATTTTATGACAGAAATTCTACTATAAAAAAGTATAATATGCTGTGCATCCTTGGATCACAAAGGTCTATGCAATGACTGTAAGCAAGGAAAAAAACAACAACTTTGTAGACAATTCTTGACAACGGGAGAGACAGATTATACCTATAATATTTGCCAATATGTTTTTATATTTAACGAGAAAAAACAAGAAAGTATAGTGTAATGAACTATTAAATGTTGACAATAATGACATGAAAAGTATATTAAAAAAGGCTCTGGACAAGGAAGTTTCCAAAATGATTTTATCATTTACAATACTGAACAGTATAATATAAAGGTAGTTGTTAATCTCTTTGATAAATGTGGGACCTGATGATGCACAAATCCCTGATCGAGTTGCATCTGGTATTATTGATAGAAATCCGAGCTCAATGTTGCACACATCAGTGCACAAGAGAGAAATGATTGGTTAACTGTGTGAATAAGACTCCTACTGGCTGTGTTGACAGTGATATAGCTGCTGTGAAAAGAGTCACTTAGGAACTTCAAAACCCGCCTCTCGACCAATAGCAGGAGGCACAGGCCTCAGCCCCCCCTCCACTACCCTTACTGGAGTAGACAGGATGGAAAATGAATGCTAATTTAATAGTTCATTTCAGAAAAATTATCCTTAATTCTGAAGAATAGTACTTTTTTGAGAAAAATAGAAGTAACACACTTATAAAAGAAGTTGGATGGGGTTACCCCTGACAGAGTTAATGACATAACATTTCTTGGGGTGACAAACAAATCTGCTGAAAATCATAACCCTTGAAAGAAGAGAAAATAGAGAGAACCTTTTCTTTATTTGGACCTTTAAAAAATATGATAAAAATAAATAGAAATATTTTTTTAATATTAGATATTTATTACTGTATAAGTAAAAATGATTGTGAAGTTGTCTTCTGCCTGCTGTTATCAGGTATATCTGACTGTGTATAACAGGGTTTTGAGCAGATTTTGCCGATAAAAGATGCAAAAGGACTCAGATGCAAAACACTTATAACTATATGGCATTATAGGGTTAAGTATGGCTTAACTAAAGTATTAAGAAAAAAGTGTAAAGTGTCAGTATCAAATGAAGCAAAACTGTTAGTATGTATTGTTAGTATGTAATTGTAAGTCTGTTAGTATGTATATAAATCAGTCCATATTTAATATTAATTTGTTGTTCTATCTTTACATTATTGTGTAGATGTTAGGAGAAATACCTGCTCAAGTACTTTAGATTCATTAATTGAAGGCTGTGCGGATCAGTCATGGGAAAGGATATAGGGATCATATATCTCCAATATTCTGACAATCAAAACCTTTAAGACAGAAAGATCTTTTAGAACAGACAGCAAAAGCATTATTTAAAGCAAAACACTATTTATAGTCAAGACATTTTTTTCAAATGACTCACTGAAAACGATTTAAGGGAACCATTAATTTGACTCATTGTGTGTACACCAAGTAAAATGTCTGTGTGTTTATTTGCAGAGTGAAATAAGGAATTTAAGGCATGTCTAAACATAAGCCAGCTTACAAAGAGGTACAGAGAGATTTTTGAAAGTACAAGAACTAAGATGTCTGAGTATCACCTGATATTTATTGTTATGTATTAAATTTAGTTTAATATTTTCCCTTCAGTTTTGTGTAAGCACAATGATAGAAAAAGATATTACTTTTTACAAAAATTCTTGTCAAATACTTTTTATTGCAATTAATATATTACTATAGTAAAATACTATATATTGTCATATATCATCATATTCATCCGCTCCATTAAATCTTCTTTTAAATGTAAACCATGTGGCCTCTTTTCTTGGTTCCACAGGGTTAGATTGAAATAAAAATGTATACGAGCAGAAAGAACATGTGGAGGAAAATCATATGTTCATATGCATCATCATCATCATCCTCATCATCATCATGTCTCCTGGTGTCCAGGTCCATTGAGACACATAAGAAATAGGTCCGCTATGAAACTGATGAATAGTGGATGAAGTTTACTTACTACTCTCGAGGTGGCATGCATTCAGTTCAACTCTACTCCGCCCTTCCTGTTCGAAACTATAGTTTCATTTGACATATAGATATAAGGAGTGGGTTCATAATTCATTAGCATTTCTGCCATAATGAAAAAGTTAACTGGATGTCCTTGATGTATTTTACACGTCTTTCTTCTTGAGTCATGTCAGTCGTTCAATATTGAACCACAAATGTATCTGTGGCTGTGATTATATTGATATTTTTTTAAATCGTAGGGCTGCAAGACACATTATTTCCCTCTTTAGACTCTGGTATTGTTGTAGTTTTTGTAAGCATTGACTTTATAGAGTTTTATTTTTTCTTTAAACTCTTCTGCTTGCCCCAGGGCAAAAGAAAAACTATTTGCCTCACGGTGTCACATGGGGATTTGTGTAAAAGCCATCAATAACTTTATCACATTTTGATCCATGGCACATTGACCTGGGTGCAACTTTACTGGCTAATTGATGATGAACCCCCCACCCCCCCCAAACCTTTTTGCAACGCAGTACATCCCCACCATGCTTGCTCAACTGGCCATCTGTCTGTGGTGTGAGTAATGCATTTGTTATATGCAACCAAATGGAGCTGTCGTCCTCCCCTCATCTCACAGGCACATAAATATGCAAATGCAAAGATACAAGTTAACGCATTAACATTGTGTGCGTGCATGTGTTAGTCAGACTGTGTGCCAGGGAGGCAGGTAGTGTGCTGACAGGGGTGTGGAGTTTAGCCTGAGGTTTTTGTTGTTCGGATGTGAATGATGGCAGGTGTTTGAGAGGCAAAAAGCCTTTTTAATGAGCCCTGCAGCCTGCTGCCGGCAGTACCGAGATGGGTTAAGGAAGAAGTGTGGAAAAGGTCACCATCTTTGAGTCTCACTGGTCCTGCCGGAGGAAAAAAATAAGCCACCAGATGCCATGAATTATTGCACTCTGTTCAGAATATAAACTGCAAACCAGACTTAAGAGACTTGGTCAGTATTGAGTTGCTTTTTAAATAATTTTTCACTTCTGTTATGATGTTATGTTAAATTGAATCAAATCACAAGTTATGTTGTATAAATTTCAACATCAAATGAGACAGCTTTTCTTTTTTTCTTTACTACGAGGTCTATTTACCTCAAAACTGACGCAACAGCCAGGTTTCAAAACCTTAGAAGTTACATCCTGGTGGTCGCTGTGCTATAGTGGAGTCAGATTCTGTGCAAATCACACTTTGACATGAGGAAGTTGTAAGAGACAATAAATGCTAAAAAAAAATAAGGATCACTTGGGCACTCTCAGTCGATGTGGTAAACGCAGACAGTTGAACAATTAACTCTCAAGTACAAACATTTCTGTCTTTACATTTGACTTCAAATTTTGCATGTGTGTAAATTCCTCTTTACGTGTGTGAATTTTACAGAAAATGTAGAAGTTTAGATTTTTTCCATAATCATGCTCGCATTGTCCAAATTCTCACACTGAATTTGACAGGCTCCTCGTTTTGACATTTACCTCCATAAAAACTTAATTTGACTTAATTTATATCTGAATTTAATTGTTCTTTTAAGCTTGATTTAATTCTTGGAGTGGCTTGTCACAACAAAGGACACATAATGTATATTAGCATAGAGAAATGTGTCAGTACATACTAATTGAATCTAGCTGTGTGGAAATCTTTCCTTTTGAACATAAGCTGCAATACTCTGCCGACTCACATCTCTCTCCATCAATGAAAAGAGGAAAATCTGGATGAAGAATAGAATGCACTGACCCAAAGAGTTGGTTAAGTGAACGTGTAACAGGTCAGGCCGAGGCAGTTCCACACCTGTGACTGCTGCTGTGAGGAGGGGTTTCTACCAACTCCAGACCCAATTGATCTGTAAGTGATAGAAAAACTCAACTGAGTTGGGTCAGGTTTTGATCATCTCTGAGACGATAAACGCTCATTCAGCGCCTCCCTGCCAGTGCTTTCCTTCATCCAAGGTCAGCTTCTCTGCTAACAAGTCTCCATCACCCTACATCATGATTTTCATCAGATGATTGGCACTGAGAAAATACGGCACACAGCCGGTATGAGGTTCTCTCTGTGAACGGATGGTTTCTACCGCATCAACCTCCACTATGAGTTATTTTAAAGTGTCTGGTTGCTGGAGGGTAGGAAAACAAATCTTTGTTTATGGTCTTGAAAAGCTTTTCTACACTTTAATACTACATAAATGGGACATCATGAGAAGTTAGATCTGTTACAGGTGCAATCTGACTAAAGGTATTTGGTTTATCTTCTGTAGAAATAGGCATATCCAATTAAACCGTGTACCTTTTTGACTAAAGTGTACCATGGCCATTCTTCAACTGTCCCCTCAAAAACAGAAAAAAAATAAACTAAACACAAAAGTCCAGAAAGCTGAACCATGCAGTATGGAATCAGACTTCCCGGTCTTAACAAATAGACATTTTTCCATCAATCTTCAAAGTACTCTGTAATGTGAGTTCTTGGAAAGGCCTCTGGAGAAAATCGGGACGTTCTGTAGGAAAAAAAAAGACAAATTGGGAAAAGAAATCAGGAAACAAGCACAACAGTTAATTTTTCCATTCATTGCCATCCTAATGATTTGTTAATGGTCACAGAAGTATACTTAGGTGAAAATGTAAGATACAGTGGATCGCATCACACGTAACGATGCAAGTTTATCTCCAATAGATTAAAGTTTGAATGGAGAGAGTTTGTTCACTGAATGTGAGGAGGCCTTAATTTGAGTCTTAATTGGTGTGCTTTGGACCCCTAGAACCCTCAATTTTGCTGACAGTCCCTTTCTTTCAGACACCTGGGACATAACCCTGATGAAGAAGTTTTAGATTGTTGATCACTGAATTGAATCAGTCAATTTTATGAAACCTTGCACATGGCAGGTAGAGATCAGTTTATTTTTGTGTCCCGGCCCTCTTTGACTGATCTGATCTGATTATGCTTGTGCTCCAGTCATTACGATCATCCAATTCTTCTCAACCGCTGATCCGTCAAACATGCAAGACTAAGGCTATTAGATAATCAACCACATATTTTTCAGACACACGCTAGGAACTGCCTTGCTTTACCTAAGGGCATCCGGTTTGGCTAATCTTGGTCCTTGTCACCACAGTTTCTGCCATTTACCAGCTGTCCGTTACTCTCTGGTGACAAACGAAGGATCATAGAAGAGCAGCTAGCATCGAATTCTGGGTCCTGCTTTATCTGTGACTATCAAGAACTTAGTTCTCCACATGTAATGTAATGAGACAAGCTCTCAAACTTATGAAAGATTCACTGTCACTGATCTTATGATCTACAACAAACAGGGCTTACGTGGTTGAGACTTGGCTTTGTTCTGATGCTTCTCCATGTTCTGAAGGTCTTCCTCAGACTTTAACTCTGCAGCTCCATTTGTCACTGGAAAAGCCAAACAAGTCCAGCAGTCCACGACTAGTCCCACCCATGAATATCTTGGGATCTTGTGCTGTTTTAAGGAATGGATGGATTGCATGCATGTAATTTTCCATGGATTCTGACTGATCGTGGCATTGATGATCTCATCAACTATTTTGAATAGATCTATACTGACATACAGAACTTTGTTGCTCCAACAAAATATATTCAACACGTTTCTTCAACACAGACCCCAAGCTCTTTTAGGTAAATCTAATTCTGATCATGTTGTGGGAGGGTTTGCTTTATATCCTCCACATTCAGCTGTGTTTGTCTTTGTGACGTTCATTCGGTTTTTATTTTTTCATGCTGTTGGGTAGAGTGTCCTTATTTTGATTAAAACAGTTTTAGTATCAGTTGCAGCTCATTTTAAACCTGCTATCAGTCCAACAAGTGATGAAAAATCCAAATCTCGACCCATGGTGTTTTTACTTTGCTTGTTTAGTCTTGTGAGATCTAACTGCAGTCTTTGATGAAGTGGATTCAATTTTCCTCCAAGCCTTGAACCAGCCTTTTTAAATAAAAGATAAAAGATTCACTGCAACAGTTTGATTGTCTAAGTGACCTTTGGGCATGAGGGACTGCAACATCTGTATATGCAGATGTTTGTGTTCCAATGACAAACTAAGCAAGCAAGGACACCTTAAAACGTGCTTTTAAAGAAAACAACATAGAGAACATGGCACCACATGTTTTTCTTTTCATCACTAGCTCAACAGTTATTTGAAGTTTGATCATTAAAAAAAAATAGGCTAAAGCATTTAGTTGAAGTCCACCCCCAGAACCATGGCTTTGGGTTCCCTGACATGTTGAAATGTCACTCTGTGATATTCTGATACACATTTATGATATTTTGACTGTAATATTCAGTGATGTAGTGGCAGAGCAGAACACTCTAGCTGACCTCATTTTGACTTCTGAAATGACATTACAAGTAGAAGTGTAAAGTCATTGCCCACTGAATGTCTGCACAAGTGCTCCAGCGGCTGCTGCGGTTTGATTTGGTCAGACCCAGACCTGGAGTTACCTCCAAGAGAGAGTCGGGTAATAGTGTGCACCAGAACAAAAGACCCGAGGCTGGAGTCTCCGCTCTGCAGCTCTCTGAACAGATATCAGAGTCAAACAGAGGCACGCTAATTTATCACAATAGAACACAGACTACAGTTATTGCCTACTTAAAATGTAGTTCTAAAACATTTATCATTCCAGCGTAAAAAACTCTTTGTTTCAGACTGCCTGTACTTTCCACTGCCAGTGCTCTTTATCTTGCTTTGAGATGTGAGAACGAATGAAAATACAGAAGTGTGCTCAGATTTTCATGTAAAAAGAAAAAGAATGAACCCTTAATGCCATTTCCTTTACTGGCGGTACCTTCGCATACTTCATGCCAAATTGTACTTAATTTTCTATTTTAGTTAAAATGTAGGAGTCAGCACTGAGAAGAAAATCTAAGCCTAATCTACTTTTTCTGCACAAAGCTTTATTTGAGCAAAAGCATAAAAGATCATCCCCGAGTCACTGAACTGCAGTCAGACTAAATGAATACAGTCTTACTTCCCAGGTACTGTGCACAATTCAAACTGGAGCACAATGGAAACATAAATGAAAGAGTGAAACAATACATTTGAGCTTAATATAAAAAGATGACATACAATCACTGACACTGAAACAACAGAAATGTGATTTTTGGAGCCGTGCATCATCATCTGAAGTGATGAGGAGTGGTGGTTCTGGATCCCAGTGGAGGTTTGGTTAAAATGCTGAGTGAGACGTCTGCAGCCTCACACATGCGACTGCAGTTGCAGCTCATGGACAACTGGTGGCAGCCGCGTGCTTCTGCAGAGACGGCCATTCCTTTATGTAACAGCACACACCTGCAGCTCTGCACTCACAAACGCACACACACTAGAGAGAAACCCACGCACTCGTACTTACACATACAGTGAAAAACACAAATGCATGCGAACCATTGTAAGAATCTTTAAATCAACCACATACTGCAGTACAAAGAATGTAGCCCCTCTCGTAACCCCCTAGTACTTTTTTAAACTGAAATATCCTGGTTGGAGTCTTAGCCAAAGCTTTTGGCTCTCCGGCTGACTGTGTCCAAACAGCCATGACACTGCAGAGACTTGGAGGATTGTGGACAAAGACACAAGGCTCATTTAAGAGGGAAGAGTGCTTCAAAATGAGGGGAGGAGGTATCTTTATCAGCCGTCTGTGCTCCAGCTTCATTAAAACAACATTTCAAACCTCAAAGAGGACACCAGTTATTCTTGAGATGTTATATTTGTTTTGTTAATACACAGTAAAGAGACATTATGTGTCTCACACTGACACAAACTAAAATGAAGATCTGCTAAATTGATGAAGAAATATATATTTTCATTGGGAGTTTAACTCAGTATCCCTTATATTGTATTAAAGGAATGCTGCTTCTGATGTTGGATCATTCAAATAATCTTTACTGCTGCTTATTGTGTAGCTCACACTGTTGTCTTTCCTCTGCATCTCTTCAGCTCCAAGGGTGACAAGAGAGGCAGGGACACTTATATTAGCTTTTTCTGCTTTTATTTTCTTCCACTGGAATTACTTTCATAGGGACAATAACATCACCCAAACAAATGAAGCATCACAATCCTGAATATTTAATGAAACCATAAGTGGTCTGGGCCTGTGCACAATTAGATCATAAGAAAATCCTTTTATATTTTTTTCCAATGCTGTTTGTCAAAAAAACAAAAAAATATATAGAAATACATTTAAAAAAAGCTTGCTTTTAAACCTATCGGTGCCGAAACACTGCAGATAATTCTTTAGCTCTCTGCTTATTTTCTTCCATCTGTTTAATCTTTCACCAGCAAATAATTGCATGAAACGTGCCCAAGTGTTGCCTTGTTTTTTTAAATCTGCAAGCAATCTGGATGAAAGATTAGGAGCTAAATACCAAGACATTACATGGCCTGCTCTTACAGTCATTTTTTGTCATTACACTAATGAAGGAAAATATTATACCCATGTATGACTTTAAAATTGTCTTGTGATATTTGGCAGGAAGATGTTTCTGGCAGATACATTTCTTCTTTTTGGAGGCTGTTCAGGAAATGAGTGAGTTTGTGAGTTTGGTTTCCTTCATTTGTCACTGTAGGCAGAGATGACCACACAAGACTTTTTCAGAAATGGACCACCACAATTCTGCAGCCTAAATTTTTGATTTTCAGTATAAAAATTTTTAATTCTTTAACCTTCCAAACATTTAAACGTGTCGCAGGGAAAATGTGATCCTTCAGTAGCTGAGTCAATGAAGGGAAGATTCTTATGCAACATTCTGTTTAGATATTTGTGATAACTAACCGAGAATAAGTGGTAAATGGGGGATATTCTTTGGGCTTTCAATGCATGGCAAAATCTAACGTCCTGTCAGGGCGACTTATTCAAACTAGCCGCTTTTCATTTTTTGGGGGATAACAATGACCTTTGGAAAACCTGTTGGAAAAGGGCAAGCTCTTTTGAAGAAATACATGAAGAAGAAACTGTTCTCCTTATTTAACCTCTGCCAGATTAATGAGGAGCACCAGATGGACACAGAAAAAACTTTAGACGTCTCATTGATGAGCTTTTGCCACGAGCTGACCAGTTAAAATGAATAACACCAACATTTAATGACACTTAACAACACAATAGATCTCCATTGCATTCCTTTGTGTGTGTCTGTTGTAGCGCTATCTGGTGGACACACCAGAGGTGAAGGAGGCCATCCAATTGGAGGAGAGCTTTCAGGCCTGTGTGCCCAGGGGCTGACTTGAGTCAACTAAGTGGTCAAAAGACAGTAGTGTGAGCCTTTCAGTTCCTCATAACAATGAACTATGTTTCTATTATTTACTATAAGACTGTATTCTAGCAGTTTCTTCTTTTTTACAACAGTCAGCATCAGCTTCCATTTAGAAGGGCAGTTGCTGTTGGCAGGAATGATCTCCTGTCTTTCTGTGTTAAAGTAAAGCTAAAAAATAAAAGCTGATGGGCACCGTTGTTCCTTGTGACCATTAAGTTGCGCCAAATTATTTTTATAATTAGGTCCGGGGTCTTCGGACAAGTCTCCAGCACAGGATCAGTGCTCTTTATCGGTCTGAGTTTGAGCCACTGGCTCTGGCGCTACTACCCCAAAGCATGTCGCGCTCTCCACAAAATGTGTGCAGACATTTGTGGTTCACGTTTAAGTGCATTGACATTGACAGCCCCCTCAGTCAGTAAATCAGTTAGAAAGTTGCCGCCCTTGAGGCAGACCGCCTGCTGCAGCAGCTGTGGCCATATTGGGTTTTACTTTGAACCTTTTTTTAAAAAGATTTAAAACATTTTCTTAGCCCTTTCTCTGCTGGTTTAGACACTGTGCTGCCGGATGGACTTCTGAAGATAACTACATTCTCCCATCAGTTACGGTGTAAAACCATGAAAACAGAAAAGCTATTGACCTGTTGGATCAGCTAACTGAGCTCTCCAGGGCCAAAGTAATGTTTGGAATAAGACACCAAATCAAGGGGGTTTCGTTAGGAGGCATTTGGGATGCATAGGAGAAACATATGGAGGAAAAGGCACAAGATGGTCAAGTTTGGGGTCAATGGAAGATTAAATGAACAAGTTTGGACTCTTGATGAGAATGCAGTCACTACTCGAGGAAACTAATACTATTTTTTCACTAATAAAGGGCTGCAGAAGCAGGTTTGGGGCTTCTCTACTTGACTGCAGACAGAGATTGTGGCCGTAGTCTACAAATAGAATTAGTTTGCTGTGCACGTGTTAATAGCTTAACCAATTGGTGGTGACTACTGAAAACCTCTACCACTATACCATTACTGACTATAACGAGTGAAGAAGTAGTATCATCTGTCTTCTACTAATGTTAAAGTTTAATCAAATTGTGTTGCATTGAGATTATCTGATCTATTTGGTTTATTTTCTCGAAGTATCATTTGTTGCATTTCGGTTCCAGCATGTTGTCTACATGTTAAAGTCCATGACTGAGGTGGGGCTGGTGGTGTGGAGGTGTGATACAGAAAAGGTGTCCCAGAGGATGTGGTAGCAGGTGGGCTTTGGGGTCTGGAGCATGCTGAGCGTTGAACTCAACTGAACTTATTCAAATACACATTCAGCTCTATGGCCTCGTCCATGCTTCCACAGGCTACCTTTTCCACCCTGACCACACATATTTCACGTTGTTGTATTGCTTCCTGGCTTTTATCCGTACATTGCCTTGCTTTTTGTTATCTTTACTTCCAGTGGTTTATTCCTCAGTAGCTCCCTGAAGGATGTCTTTTTGATGTTCCGTTGCCTTTTTCAGGAAAGTGGTGATTCATGGTTTGTTACTGAAGAAGCACTTCAGTGTCCTTGTGGGAATAATACTCCCCCATACAGAAGTTGATGTAATCTGTCACACACTAAATTACGGCATTGATATAATTCTAGTTTACATAGAGCCTTCTAGTCTGGACTATCCCCCTTTTGCGAATTGAGAATTAGATGGAAGAAAAACTCTCATGCATTAAGATTCAATTTCGCTGATGAAAATTGTTAATGGCTTGAGAGCACAAAACACACTTATGGCTCAAAAACTGCAGTATGACTAACAATCTAAAAGCACTGAAGACAGAAAGTCATATCTGTGAAGTGCAGGTTTCAACTTTCAACTGTCATACCGAAACAAAACTGTTTGAAAATCAGAAAGACTGCAGAACTTAATATTTGCAGTCAAGCATGTCTCCCTGATAGCAAACTATGATAGTGTGGTCCTCTTAATTTTGATCATCAGCATCCTTTAGATGACTTTAAATAGAATAATAAACTTTTATTTCAGGTCAGAGTGGCACAACATTTTTATGACGAACTTGAGGTGTACACACACACACACATATAAATATATATCAGTATATGTTATAGCAATAAAGATTTAATCATAATTTTTTATGTTTTTCAATATCAATCTAGTCTCTTTAAATACTCAAAAAGCTCAAAAATGAATAATTCGGGAAATAAACTGTTATTTGCTACTGATGAATGAAATATCACTAATTTGAATACAAGCACCAATTGCATGTTGACAAAATGAATATTTGTTAAGCCTCCTGTCTTTGTACTAATTTCATGCATTTCCTATAATTATAAATCCATACAGCCAGTCAAACGCATTAACCACCTCTCGCGTCAGGTTTGTTGGTACTGCTTTATTTCTTACCACGTCTGCATTGTAATAGAATCCTGTATCCAGGCTCATTTGGTACATTGGACAGTGTAACCTGAATTAGGTTTGATGCCACAGGGCCTGACTACAGCTCGTAGTCTCTCTCACCACCGAGGCAAGATCAGCCTCAAACAAACTCGTTACCTCCGTAGAAAGAAGCCGTCCCCCCTCTGGCCTCAAATCCTATTATGTTTTAAGCAGGAAGCGAGGAGAGGTTCTAAGAATGTAGGAAATTAAAGCTGGAACATCTGCGCACTTTTCTCTCCATGAAGACTTGAAGACAGAAGAAGAGAGATGAGGAGAGGAGGCCTGACAAAGGAGGGACTTAGAAGGGATGGAGTGGAGAAGGTTAAAGGCAATGGGAGATGATTAATGCGTTGCTACAGGGCTGAGCTGCTTTTCTCTGTAATCTACATAAAAAAAGTCTTTATGCTTTGTTATTGTTACTCATAGGTTCCATTCAAGGAAATCCCGGGATAAATAATAGCTGGTCAAAGAAACTAACTCCAGGTCATGTTCTGTAGAAGAAAAGCTTTTTTTTCTTTCTTTTTTGCAAATCTGTGTTAATTCAACCCAATTCTGAGGTTGGCAAATATTCTCATGTAACTGAATAATTACACAGATGTAAAATGTATTTCACCAAAACATTATTATCCTGAACTGTTATTTTTGAGGATTCTTTACCGGGCTGGTTGGATTAGCCTCATCCATAACCAATATAGACAACAGATGGAGAGATGGAATTGCAAATCATCATCCACAATTCAGTGGTAAGTATAAATATCTTGAATTGTAAATAATTTACACCCGTATGTTAATTTAAAATAAAACAAACTAATACAATTGAAACTGAGATACTTCTTGGAAATATGCTTTGAAGCCAGATGCACATTAAAACTCTTCTGTTGACAACGCCAAGCTTTAAGGAACTGAGAGGAATTGAGCTTTCTCCCAAATCACCCAATCAGGAAGGCCCAAATGACCTAGAATTAAATTGACTGAGGATGTGACCTTAAATGGTATATATTTAAATTACACACTCAAGAGTAACAAGGCATTTTAGTCCCAACTGTAATAATAAGCATGGTGGCTAGTAGCTAGCATATAAACACACTCTGTGGTTAATTAAAGCCATTATGCCACACGCATATATGCAAAATATCATACAAACAATTCTATCATTACAATATTACATGTGATGTTGATGCAATTGCAGAGCAGAAGTCATGTGACTCTGTCTGGACTTTGGATTAAACACAGCCTCTGCAGTGTGACTGCTGGTGTAACTGAGTAAATCCTAATAAAACTTTGTTCAAACTTACAAGGTTACATTGAACAATATCCAAAAAGCCCAAAAGATGGCAACATTGACCTTTAAATGTTTCCGATTTACAGAACAAAAGAAGCACAAAACACTTTCTAAGTGGCTATTTAACCTGACTGGGGCCTTTCCCAGAGAACCCAAATTTAACAAAGCAATTGGCACATCTTGGTCCTGGTAATCCATCCTTCACTTTAGTGAGTCAAACCTTAGAAAAAAAAAGCAACACAATATAACTGTTAAAAAATCAATCGTTTAACCCTCTACACTTAGGAAAAAGGATGAGGAAATATTAATTTGGTGCAATAACATCCACGATCAAAAAGTCAGTAAAACATTAAAAAGTCATATACTGTATATATATATATATATACACAGTGGGGGGAAAAGTATTTGACCCCTTGCTGATTTTGCAGGTTTGCCCACTTACAAAGAATGCTTATTTTTCCTCATCAGATGGTTATCAATTTTTTCTAAATTTATATGATGTGATTTTCTGGAATTTTCTTTGGGATTCTGTATTTCACTCTTGGAATGTACATATGATTAAAGTTACATATCGTTGCATTCTTTGTAAGTGGGCAAACCGGCAAAATCAGCAAGGGGTCAAATACTTATTTCCCCCACTGTACGTATGTATATATATATATATATATATATATATATATGACTGTGCTTGTTTCTGCTTTTTTTTAATGATAAAATTGTGTTGATGGTAGCAGGTGTTAAGTGACAAACATCTTCCCACTTCCTTCTGAACCAAAAGTGAACTGACATTAACTGAACTGACAAATCTTTTTTTTTCTTCTGTTTTTTCACTTATTTGATCAAAACTAAAAGCAACAGTCATATTTCCTCTTCCTGGTGACCATCATCTGGCAGCAGGAGGATCATTCCTGCTCCTACTGCCTTCTAACTATTTAGATGTCTACTCTCCTGGAGCCCCAGGCGGAGGAGGACTGACAGTCAGCTTCAGTCCCGGAGCCATGATTAGTTTTAGCTCTTTTTAATCTTTGACACTTGTTTTTTTCTCATCCAAGGCAGAAACCACGAAACATTTTTTGTTTGTTTTTGTTAATCACCCGTGAGGACATTTTTCTGAAGAATCAATTCCATTATGATGTTCTCCACCGCCGTTCTCCAGTGCGACAAAAGACAGCCCAGGGAACGGTACTGGGGTGCAATTTCGCTGCGTTGTTGACAGCACTACAATTCCGTTTGAGCAAAATTTGACAATGACTCCCCTCTGAAAAAACAAAAAAAACCTTATCAGCCAGAGGAGATTGGTCGGTTTTAATTCGTGGCTGGATGCTTTGAAGCAGACATCAAGGGAAAAGGAAAGAAAGTGGCATTCTATAAATCTATAAGAATCTCATTTATTCAGGAAAAGTAGTTTAAACACATAAGAAAACTTTTGCTAGGTGAAAACTTTTGTTTATAATTAAGAGATGGAAATAACTTCCTCTTTAGATTTGAACCCTGGGTGACTTAGAGTTCTGTTGATCCATGTAGTCCTTATACACAGTAGAAAAAAACTGTTTGTCAGAAAGACAATGTATAAAATCGTACTGTTTCTGATGTGTGTATTTTATAACCTATCACAACCACTTTTCAAGGAGCCCTTATTCAAGACTTTTATCTTGGATTTGATCTTTGTTAGTATGCTATGTGTCACACAGTTTTAAGGTTATGGTAATTAAACTTATAATTAAACCGACTCAATTATAATATTTATATACACAGTATATATTGCTTTTTTTCCCTATGAATCGTCTACAGAATTACATGCCTGAAGGACCCGCTGCTCAGAAAACTCTTCCTCTCCATGTACACTTGATATTGTCATTGTCTTTAGCTGGTCTCTCTCTTTCTCAGCAGGTGTCCCTGGCCTTTTATTATTGTGCTCGATGTTCCTGCTGTCCAGTCCTCTCGGCCCCCCCACTGGTCAGGGCAAATAGCCAGCCCTCCAGTCCTCATCTCTCTGATGATTATTCCCTTATGCCTTGTTTTACCTTTCAGAGTTTTTTCCTACTGCCGTTGTCTTGAGAATGCTCAACATGGGGGTGGTATCAAAAACTGGTCTTGATGGAATCTGTAGAGTTCCTTTATTGGTCATCCAGCCAACCAGTGTCATCCCCATGATAGATTGCGTGGGGTTACTGGAATCTCTGTCCATTCTACTGGTCACTGTGTGATGAAACGATAACCCATATTTACAGCACATTTAGAGTATACTAAGTTTGGTTCAAATAATGGATCCTGTTGTGTTTTCATCTCGAGGAGCCGATGATGTGGTTCTGCTGACCTTCACAAAGCTGAGTTTCTGTAATCCAACACCGGTCAGCCTCTCCTAACAAAGGGCCTCGGTCTTCTGCTGGAAAAGGGTTGTGTTCCCTAAAGTGTCAGGGTTATGTGTTCTTTCTATGATGTGTTTTTTAATGATACATTTGTCCAGGTATCTAATAATACATTTCTTCTAGTTTTTAATCAATCATTAGAAATGTTTTTTTCTCTGTAACCTATCATTCTAAAGGTTTCTCAATGGGTAGATCTGTTGTCCAGTTTTGGCTGATTGGATTTCTCTCCCATCCAGTAAAATGCCCAAAACAAAAATCCTGAATGTGTTCACCTCTAGTTTATTTACAGTTTTTCTCAATTGTTTACACACAAATATTGGTACTTGAAACACAATGACCACAAAATGTAACTCATGCACCAACCCCCTGAACCAATTCTGCTAAACTACAAGCACAATTCCTGCTTTACACTCAAATTGCAGTTCTGAAACACACTTTTTCCAAAACTCTACACACAATTGTCATGAAGAAAATCTTTTGTTTTCACAAGGAACACACTGTTATTCAAAACTCTAAAGTTAATTTCCCTACTATGCACACTGACTCCTCACATGGGCAAACACCTAACACACATGTTTCCACACAGCAGTCAGAGCTTTAGCATAAAAGGGCAACAGGTGAGCTCTTCTGTTTTGGAGCAATGGAGGCCAATGTTGTAAACAGAGCCAGAGCCAGAGGAGTGAGAGTAAGAGGAGGACGATGGGGAGGACGAGGACGAGGAAGGCCAAGGACAATCATTTCTGATGAGATCTGAGCCACTTTGGTTGACCATGTGGTCAACCATGGCCTAACAATGAGGGAGGCTGGGCAAAGAGTACAGCCAAATTTGAGCAGGTACACTGTAGCATCCATCATCCGGACTTTCCGCAATGAGAATAGGTAAGAAATCTACTCTCACTACAAAACTGCAGTACTGCATATCAATACAGTACTCAATGAGTACAGTAGTACAGTATTACCTGTGGACTGTTCTGTAGGACATTGTGTTTCGAGTATTTGGGAAATGTATTCCTACACAGTATTTACAGTATTGCACTCTTTGTATTGCAGAACTGAAAGATTACCAACAAGAGGTGGATGGGGCCGTCTTCTGTCTCCTGAACAGGAAACAGAGATCATGAACATGGTTCTTGAAAATAACGCCATTACCTTACGGCAAATACAAAGAAAAACAATAGAAAACAATGAGATATTTCAAAATATTGATAGGGTAAGTTTATCAACGCTGGACCGTGTCTTGCACAGAAATAAACTGAGGATGAAGCAGGTCTACAGGGTGCCATTTGAGCGCAATTCAGAAAGAGTCAAAGAATTGCGATATAACTATGTGCAAGTACGTCCTATACATTCCCACCCTTGATGCATACTGTCAACATTGTATAAATCATACATATTTCTTTCTATTATATTGTAATCATAATGATTGTGCTTCACAATAGTGACCGCTCCATGTCTACTTCTGATATTGTCATGTGTGTTTCAGAGAGTCCTTGAGCTGGAGGTGGATGCAATGGAGCACCAGTTCTTCTTCATTGATGAGGTTGGATTCAACCTCACAAAAAGACGAAGGAGGGGAAGGAATATAATCGGCCAGCGTGCCATTGTTGAAGTCCCTGGCCAGCGCGGAGGGAACATCACAATGTGTACAGCGATGACCCACCATGGCATCATCCATCACCATGCTACCCTTGGCCCCTACAACACTGCCCATCTGATCACATTCCTGGACACCCTACACAACACACTCATTCCACCAGGTCAGATAGACGGCCCAGAGCAGCTCAGGTACGTTGTCATTAGGGACAACGTAAGCTTCCACCGGGCTGCTCTGGTTCATAACTGGTTCACTGACCACCCACGCTTTTCAGTCGTTTATCTCCCTCCATATTCTCCATTCCTCAATCCTATTGAGGAATTTTTTTCTGCCTGGAGATGGAAAGTGTACGACCTAAAATATTGTGATGAGAAATGTAATATTGTGTCTACTCTGTAAGTCGCTTTGGATAAAAGCGTCTGCCAAATGCATAAACATAAACATAAATTCAGAAATGCGTATACCCCTTTTCCAAGCTATGGAAGACGCACGTGGAGATATAGCAGTTGATGCTTTTCATGGCTGGATTTGCCATGCTAGGCGATATTTCCCCCGCTGCTTGGCCAGGGAAAACATTGCTTGTGATGTAGATGAGGTGCTGTGGCCAGACCGAAACAGAAGAGAGGATGCAGCATAGTTTATTTTGTTTTGTTTTTTTATTATTACTGTAACTGTATACAGTAAAATCTTCTGCACTGTATGTGCAACTTTGTGTCGGTTGGGATGTACACTGTGTACATTGTTTTGTGGCAAAAATAAAACATGTTTGTTACAGTATATTTGTGTGTTCTGAGTATAAAAACAATATTCTAAAATATTTTACAACGCACTTATGTATTTAATGTCTGTAGTAAGTGTAACACTGAACAAAAAGTCATTATGATGAATGGAGAATGGTGTTTTACACTGAGCACATCAGTGTTTAAATGCTTTTTTTAATTGTCTGTTCATATGATAGTTTGTGTGTGTCATCTGAACACAAAATGGCCTTTTGTGAAGAGATAAAACTGTTTTGAATGTAAAGTTTCATTTTGCAGGAGAATTGAAGGGTTTTGCCCATTGTGTGTGTGTTTGTTGGATTTGTGTGTAGAGTTCTGAGAATACGAGGATTGTTTTCAGAAATGTGTGTAAACAATCCAGAAAAACTGTAATCTGTCAAGATTTCTGTTTACAGATATAAAAGGAAAAGATACTGAGAAGATTCATTATCATTTTTAGAATTGTTATTAAAACAAAACTGGTGCCATACAGATCCATTAGGCTCGTCCATTTTTCCATCTCACAAAGACATCTAACACTTTTATTGACACCAAGAGCCACGAAACAGGTTTAATTTGGACGGATCAGGTTCATGTGTAAATACAAGAATTCCCTTTTGCCACGTTCCCTCACATATTGTATTTTCAATCTCTTTTTTACTTCCACTGAGTTTCAGCCTTTGCAAAATAAAACAAAAAGACAAAGCTGCCAGAGGAAATTTCCCCAGCTGATGCCCACATTGCTTCATCACGTTTTGCCCCCCCCACACTTGACCGATAGCTTTCTATACCAATTATTGATCAATTGTTTCTATAATGACATTTTGATTGAATGATGTTATATACTTAAGAGGTTCTTCATTGATTTTTGTTCTCCAGCAGACTTTTTCAGCACCTGTGGGGTCAAAGGTCAAGGAAGACAACACTTTTTATCAAAAACCTTGTATGATGCAATTATTTAGCAGCATGCATTTGGATGAAAATGTCATTTGGAATGGAAGCATGGATGTAGTCATGATGTCAGGTAGTCAAGTTTAGTGTTTTCCAACCTTCTCTTTCACTCTTTGATTGGTTGATTTTGTTCTCTGTAACCAGATTATTTCCTGATGCTCCCAGAACACGCATTCTATGATTTCTGAACCTATGCTGATGCATGGCTGTTTCTTTAGTAATAGAATAAATAACTGTGAAGATTCTTCCCCCTGTTCCCCATTCCAGGTCTAGCACATCCTCATCTGGTCACAGGTCTGTCTTTTCCTCCAGCGTGATGCTTACCGGGAGTGGCAGTTTAATTAACTTCATATCTTTGTGTGTGTGTGTGTGTATGTGCGTGTGTCTATGAGTGTGTGTGTGCGTGTGTGTGTGTGTAAGTGTGTGTGTGTGTGCATGAGTGAGAGATAGAGAGCTGTGATGGACATTTATGTGACAAGATTAACCCCTGAAGTTGTGCTACTTTGAAATTCCAAACGCTTTGGTTCACTGAAAAAGCACTTTTTAGTACAGATTGTCCAGAAAGATAGCCTTTTTTATTATGAGAGTGATTTTCTCTGATGATTGATTTTGTCGCCGATAAAATTGATTAAAATATTCAAACACCCAGATTTTATTTAGCAACATTTTCTTATAAAAATGTGTAAACTGTACCTTAGTCTGAGGATCATTTTCCAGAGTGGGGGGGCACTGTTTTTCAGGAGGTGTCAATTCTGATGTCATCCTTGTGTTCACTTTTTACATCCATTTGAATTACTGCTTTCCAGAATGCAAATGCTGTGAAACTATTTTTGTAAATAATCCCAGTAGAATAGCATATCTGACACAAATGTTGGTGCTTTCCAGTGGGGGAACTTGTTTTAAGTGAAAGCATCTACCTACAGTAGACTACTGGTGGATCTGCAGACAGCAGGTCAAACAGTGAGTGACCAGGGTGCAAAGTGTCCTTTGTGGTGTTCTGCACTGTGTTTAAAATTACGTAGCTCTTCCAATGTGGGAAGAATTCTCTGGGCTGTGTAAATGACCCTCTGGGGTCTGTTCCTCTGAGCAACTGTCCAGCTGATGAACCACATACATATACAGGATGCCATGTTGTACATCACCTTATCCTGTGAGCGACCAGACAATAGTCATGAGGCAGGAAATGTGGGGTTTGTTCTCCTGTGATGTGATGGAGATCTTCATGCAAGGTGGAACAACGGACTGGTTGAAGATCCTGGTTGAAGATCCCAGGCAGTTGATGAGATCAGCACAGTCTCTTAGCACCTGAATGAAGATGGCATCTACAAAAAAAATAGAATAAAAAATAAATAAAAGAAGATGGCATCTGAACCAGGATCCTTCGTAGGGATGACTGCCTGTAGTGTCAAGGGTCGAGTTAGCATTAGCATCCCACTGACAGCCATTGAAAGCTATAGGACCACCTTCATGAGCAGGAAGAGGTTTGCGAGTTTATTCTTCTAAAAATGAGTTATTCTCATAGTCTCCAATGTATATATACCTTTTCTAGACTGATCTAGTTTCATTCTAATATATCTGATCTGCTTTGTTTGTCTGTGCAGGACAGTAGTTCAGTTTTTGCTTCTGCCTGTCCATCGTCTATTTTTCATTGCACTATTCAGCAAGGCCAATGCTGACCGATACAGTCAGGCTAACCTTTGTTAAATCCTCATTTCTTTTTCCATTTTGGTCCCGTTTTTTTTTTTTTCTCAGCCCAGTTTTGTGTTTTCTTTGGATCCAACTTTGAACTCCATCGATTAATTATGATATAATTAAGTTGATTTACTCTGTCATCCAAAGCTTCTAGGAGAAAGTATTTCTAATGATGGAGCTAAAAATACTTTTTCTGTCAAATATTTTATCAATAAATTATCTTTAATATCTAACACGATGAGATTTTTAAGACTCAAAATCTTCAGGTCATGCCACCATCACGGAAATACCAATTCACTTTATAAAACTGAGGTGATTTAAGGCTATATAACATAACAAATGACTAAACATTTAACACTAAAGGAAAAATACAGCTGTTATTTTTGTTTTATTGGAAGTCCTTCATGAATTTTCCCATTTGATTTGATGTTTTACTCAAAAATGTTGACGGAGAGATCAGAGTAAAAGGGATAGCAGTTCCCATCCAGAGGACTTATCTCTGAGGACATTAAGTCAACATTCATTGCACAGATAAGCTATTGCCTTTTCTCATAGTCTGTGTTAGACAACAATATAACAACACCCACCGTATCAAGATGAGAATGAGATGCAGAAAGTGGAATTAAGAGAAGGGCCAGGAGAAAATATTATTTCCTTCTATACTTCATTAAATGTTGTGTGGTTTAATTAGGAGAATTATCACTAATGTTAAATCCATTGTCAGCAGTGGTTTATTAGAAGAGGAGAGGGCCAGATGGAGTGGGCTGTGGGGAAAGGAGAAAGAACTGGCCATTGACTGCTGAAACATAATTTCCTCCCATTGTCTAGAATTGTCATTTTCATTACAGGGGGTTGAAATTATGAGGCAATTAGAGGACAGCTTGTTCTTCAGCTGGCTGCCTGACAAGAGCTTTAAAGCTGAGTCTGCGATAGGAGGCAGGAGGCTGTAGGAAACGGCCTGCTTCATTCCAAATGAATAGGGATTGTCGCAGTAGAACATCAGAAAAATTAAAACCTGAAGTGACAAAGAGCCATGGTGGAATAAGTACTGAGATAAAAAAAACAAGTTTGAATCCTTTAATAAGTGCAAATACTGGTTTGTCTCATGATGTTATGTCCTACACATTCATGAAAAAAGGCTATCTGGGATGCTCGTTTTATGTACTGACCCATGTTGCAATTTTGATGGAAAATAGAAGATAAGATAAGATAAGAGCTTTATTGATCTCACATTGGAGAAATTCACTGGTCACACATCGGTTAGAATTCAAAAGGAGGAAAAAGGTGCATAAAGTACAGCAAAAGCAAGCAAATATACAAGGAAGCAACACAGCGTAGAGATTTGGGTGATTAAAGTATATACAATCATTGATGGAAAAAAAAAAAAATGAATAAAAAAAAAAATAAATAAAATAAAAATAAAATAAAAAATAAAAAATTAAACTCACACACATATTCCTGGCAACATCAGTGCTAAAAAATTCAATATTTTCTAATAGACCTTTCAAGAACACCAGGTAGCTATTGTAACCATGGGGTGGTAGCATGGGGTGAGTAAAGTATGAGGCTCATGTTCGCTCGTGTTCTGATCCCTATAATTTGAATGTGTTATTCTGGTAAGTTCCGAAACATATGGATTCGATCACGCTGACAAATTTGCATGTAAAGTCTGTTTTTGTCGCACTGTGGTCAACAGTGAAGGTGTTAGCGAAATGAAACATATCAAAACCACGTTTTCTTCTACACACAGCATAAACATACCACAGCTTTATATTTTCCTGTTCCCCCTGTCCATCACAGTATAAAACCCCGGCTCCTGGACTAGGTCATAGATGTTTTAACTGCTGGTTTAGATCATTGTGTGTGTGTTTTAGCACACAGAGCACAAATTGTTAAATGTGGAAACCTGGTTTTCTCTTCATAGCTGAGGGAAAGTGCTGATTTATCAGACCCAACAACCACTTTACAGCATCCCTGTGCTGTCACACAGAGTTTGGCTCCTGTGAGTCTTTATTAAATACTGTTCTTTATACCTGTCTTCCCTTGTCTCTGTTGACCTTGTTACTGTCCGTTTTCTCTAGTGATGGCAAAATAACTTTCTCAGGGTGGTGACATATAGAGAGACAAAGTCAAGCTACAGACAAGAAGATTGCATGTTTATCTTACAAGTATGTACTAATCTTACTTATGACAGGTGGTGTTTGGTCAGATGACAAACAAAATGGACACATACTCTGGTCAGTGTTGTGTGGCATCCTTTTCACCTCAGTTTTTCTTTTAGATTATTTCAAGATTTGGGACAAAGCTGTGACAGTGGTTTTAGTTTATATGTTTCAGATTGATCTAGATCAAGTCTTCTAGGCACTTCAAAGAAAGTCCAATTCAAGCCAATGAGTTCAATTCACCCATCTTTTTTTAAACCTGCTTATTGCATCTAAGGGTCATGGGAGGGTTGAAGCAAACCCCCCAGGGTTAGAAATGGGGCACATTCAAGCAGGATGCAAGTTCATCACAGCCATACAGAGATAAAGACAACAAAAAAACATCCAGACTCCTCTTACACCGTGTTAAAGACTGCAGGTAACTGGTTGTGGATGATAGAATATTCCTGGACAGAACATGCTAACTCCATGTAAACTGGTCCTGGCCAGGATTCAGACTGGGAGCCCTCATACTGGGAGGAACAGGATTAATGTGCTGTCCTAGTTCAATCAGTTAAATACAAGTACAGTTCATTCAAATGTATCAAGTTCCATTTTCACAGAAATATTCAACAGATAGCGCCAAAACCTTATTTCTACTCAATCTGGCATCCTGAATGTGCAAATTGGTAACAGCAAACAGAATTGAACAGATATGGTTAAGGCAGACCATTATATATTTGCATTCTGCTAAAATGTTATTAATGGTAATGTAGCAAGCTAGGGGTGAATTTTCTACCAAAATATATAAATAATGAAAAATGGTATCTAAGACAACAGTGTCACCTGGAATTAGAATCCAGGGAAAATAAGTAAAGAACACAGGTTCATTCTGCCGGAAAGGAGACAAGTTTAAAGTTTACCCAGTTTATTGGACGGCACATTAAAAAAGTTGCTTAATTTGTAATATTCTGAAATATAGAGATAACATAGTCAGATGACAAAAGAAACAAGGAACAATTGGATAAAATCTACTTTAAAACCATAATCAGGTGAGACTGAGGCTCATCCGTGTGGGGAGGAAGTGGGGAGAGGGGAACACCATCCAGTGATGAAACAGGATCACCTAAAGTACAGCAAACAAAAGGGGAGGTGCTCCAAACAAAAAGATACAAAAAAAGACACCACCAACAAGGCTCGCCTCCACCAACTCTTGGAGCCCTATGACGCAGCCTTTGCCAGATAGGTATACGCGCTTTTATACAGTAGCTGGAATTCGTAGCCTTAAAGTGGCAGTACCCAATTTCTACTGCTGCATGAACATGGGGAATTGCTGGTCTCACACAGTGAATTTTCCCCCAAAAACACAGTGAAATTATTCTGATAAGCAAGTAATCTACTGCACACGATTGACACTGTGCAGTGTGCAGAACTTCTGAAACTAGAACTTCAGACCCATCTCGGACTGGTAAGAGATCTGACCCATTTATGCTCATTATGTGTCCACACATTTATAGATATATAGATATAGACATAGATATAGATGTATATATAGATATACAGTTGTGTTCGAAATAATAGCAGTGCCTCGACAGCAGCAAGAAAATCACTGGTTTTATTAACATGTCAAACTCTATACCCCAGATAAGTTTCTGGGGGGTAAAATAAAGGTATAGAAAACCAACAAACCCAACAGGACAGCCATGCATACTGTGGATTCTGTGAAATTGAATGATTAACTGAAAAGGGTGTGTTCAAAAAAATAGCAGTGGTGAGTTCAATTAGAGAGGGCATCAATTAGGGAGGGTATTCTGGGGAAAAAGGGTGTTAACAGGTGATCCGTATTTAAGGATCAAGACAACTGGCATGCTGGCTGTGCATTTGTCCTGAAAAAACAAGGAAAATGGGTCGTTCAAGACACTGTTCTGAAGATGAGCGTCTCCTAATAAAAAAATTGATTAAAGAAGGGAAAACATACAAAGAGGTGCAGAAAATCATTGGCTGTTCAGCTAAAATGATCTCAAATGCCCTGAAATGGGAGCAAAAAACTGAAAAACGAGGAAGAAAAAGAAAGACAACCCCTCAAATGGACAGAAGAATAGCCAAACTGGCGAAGACTCAGCCAATGATGGGATCCAAGAGGATCAAGCAAGACCTTCAGTTGACAGTGAGTACTGTGACAATCAGAAGACGTCTTACTGAGGTTAACCTTCCAGCAAGAAGCCCCCGCAAAGTCCCACTGCTGAGAAAAAGACATGTGCAGAAGCGTTTACAATTTGCCAAAGAGCACATTGACTGGCCTGAAAAGAAATGGCATAATATCTTGTGGACAGATTAAAGCAAGACTGTTCTTTTTGGGTCTAAGGGTCACAGGCAGTATGTCAGACGCCCTGCAAACACAGAATTCAAGCCACAGTACTCACTGAAGACCATTAAGCATGGTGGTGCAAGCATCATGATATGGGGATGTTTTTCATACTATGGTGTTGGTCCGATTCACCGCATACAAGGGATCATGGATCAGTTCCAGTACATCAGGATCCTGGAAGAGGTCATGCTGCCATATGCTGAGGAGGAAATGCCTTTGAGGTGGACCTTTCAACAGGATAATGACCCCAAACACACCAGCAAGCGAGCAAAAGCATGGTTCCAGATGAACAAGATTCAACTGATGGAGTGGCCAGCACAATCCCCGGACCTTAATCCCATTGAAAACTTGTGGGCTGACATAAAAAGTGCAGTGCATGAGGCAAAACCAAGAAACGCTGAGGAATTGTGGAATACAGTGCAATTATCCTGGGCTGCAATACCTGTGGAACGATGCCAGAAGTTGGTTGACTCCATGCACCACAGATGTGAAGCAGTCATCAGAATAGGTTTTGCAACAAAATATTAGTTTAGGATACTCAGCTAGGTTCACTTATCAAGAATTTCTTTGTTTGTACAGTACATTTTTGAGTTTCCAAGGAAAGATGGCAACACTGCTATTCTTTTGAACATGCCATTTCTTACTTTATTTGAAATATTATTATTATTATTTTAGTTTTGATGACTTTGCGCAATTGTTTTGCTTTGGAATAGAATGTACTGTGTCCCCAATGTATCTGTGTTCATTAAAGTACAATTTCTTTGAAGAATTTTGACATTTACTCATTTTTCTAAAGGCACTGCTATTATTTCGAACACAACTGTATACAGTTGGTGGGACCCTTTTGGGCAGTGAAGCCTGGCTTTGGTAATGGTTGACTTTGAACAACAAATATCAGGATGTGATGGAAATTGTTAAAAGTTTTGGTAGATGTTAGTTTGCAGCAAGATAGATAAGGTCATCTTTCTCAGGATAACATATATTCCTTGATAACATCTTAATATAGCATAAAGCCACTGGAACATTAAAAAAGCATCAACCAGAGAATTGACCACTTTTGAAACCTGAATGGATTAACCAAGTTTCCTAAAATTGCACATGCAGTTACACTGTTTGTACGTCTCATTTAATATAGAAATGTATTGTTGTTGCTAAAACCCAATCATGTTTAAGATCTTACAGAGACAAAAAGACTTTTGGTAAAAACAGGCTCAGTTTCAGTGTTTCCATCAATTTAGAAATGAATGAAGGCATTCCTGCATCTTTTTCACAAAGGGATCTTCTGCCCCTTAACGTTGACTTTCAGAAATACTTTTGGCACATTTAAGGATAAAATTAACTCTGAATCAGATTTGAAATCGTGTGCTCAGGACTGAACCGTGTTGTCTCAGTAACAAAGAGTGACTCACTTTTAAATGAATCATTCCAGTGTTGCATAGTTACAGGCTTTAAAGACATCGTCCATCATTCATCCACACGCTCTGTCTCATAGCTAATGGGTATCCTTTACTGGAGGTATCTACTATTCTTTTTCTTCTGGAAACAAATTCTCACACTATGGTGTGCATTTGCCTGTATCCATCCACAGTTTCAGAGTTTCTGATAGATAGCTTTGGGTTTGAACCATCAACAAAGAGTTTAGCTTGAAAATGGGAAAGTCAGGAGTGGCCTGATCTTTAGAGCAGGAGACTGGACCAGCTATGGATTTTAACATTAGCAGTGAGTCATATTGGAGCAGGGAAGAGCAGATTATTGTGGTAAAGTCGAGATCCTTTCAGAGAAAACAAGTGTTTGAAGGAAAGACGGGCCTCAAACAGTGGCAGGAATCCAGTTTTTCCAAAAGTCAAGTGAGAAGAGTTCTAGCTGGATGTGGCTTCTGTGGCTGGTGATAATCCTTACAGAGGCAAAGATAGTGGCAAACACACATTTTAGTATTAAAAAAGGAACTTTTTAAGCCTATTTAGCCAAATGTATTATATTTAATACACACGGTTTCTGGATCTGAGACTTTTTGCATCATTCAGTGGTAAAAGCTTTGCTCAAACCCCTGTTGTACACATTCAGATATACCTGATAACAGCCAGAAGACGACAACAACATATATTTTTGACTCATTGCATGCTAATTTGATCAAAATAATGTCTGTTTTTTTTTTCTTCATGTGTTGTTGAGGGGCCAAAGAAAGACTTCAGACTAAAAAAATCCAATATTCTTCCTATTTTTCTTGGATCAGGCTTTAAAGGGTTAAAACAAAAGTTGTCACACCACTCAGGTATACCAAAAAGTAGGCTTCAAACTGGAGCTTAAGAACACAGTAAAGTAATAAGCAGCAAGTGAGAGCACAATCTGCACCACCACACACAGCAGGAAGCCCCAGAACAGGAGAGGAAAAAGGAGACATAACTAAATGAAATCCTAACAAACGCATGATTCCTAGCACTGGGTTAAGGTCATAATGGAATCAGGTCACCACCACCAACTGCGACCCCCCCCCCCACCCACCCAGGAACAGACAAACCAAGGAGAAACTAACAAAAACACAGAGCAGAACCATTTCCTAATGGTGACATTATCCTAACTGACAAAAAAAAGTCAAATTCTTCGTCTATTTTCCTTGTTGCATGCTGTGTCTCTCTTTGACGGGATAATTTATTCTCCAGGTATGACATGCAGAAACAGAGTCTGAGAGAGAAGCAATTACTTCAAAATCACTTTTTCATTGCCGCGTCCAAACCTGACAGCAAATGCATTCTTTTTCTTCTTGCTTTTTTAAGAGGTTAATTCACATTCTGATTGGCTTCAAGTTTGCAGTCTATTCTGCATAAAATGTGATGCGTGAACCATGTTGCCATGAATTCATTAAGGCGATTTCATAGGCTGTAAATGCTTGCAAATGAGATAATTACGGTCCAAAAGTCAAGTTTGTGGAAAGTACTGCAAATGCTCGGAGCAGTGTGATGGAGAATGCAGACACACCTGAGTCATTCGAAGCGATAATAAAAAGACGATCTCACTCTATCTCTCTCTGTAGAGATAAAATGTGCACACGGCGTATAACAACATTATATAAATTTTATTACAAAGAACTCTGAAAACTCATTTCAGACTAGAATTGCTGTCTCCTTTCATCCAATTTATGAGGTGCGACATGTCCTGTTCAATAAAATGCTACATATTATTTCTCTTTTCTGGTGGGTTGCCGTAGTGGCCTGCATTTGTGCTCACACCCCCCCCCCCCCACCTCATGCAGCCCACCTGGAGTGCAACTGCAGCAGCTCTAATTGTTTTAATAAAGTGTGTCTAGACTATGTCAATTATCATGAAAGTCTTGTGAGAGTTTCTATGTTTTTTTCTCTTTTGTTAAATGATGAGAGCTTTACTCTGAATAACTGAATAAAATGGATGTTTTCATCCCCTGTTTGTAGTTTAAAAACTGTTGGGGGAGGAGAGGTCAAAGCCACTGCCGGCCTAACCATCATTTTCTATACCTTAAAAACATTTGATTTATAAGTTCAGGTTCGTCATGCAAAGCATTTTCCAGGTTATTAAAGGGAGCCAGAGACTCTATTTTTCAACCATGTATGGATATCAGAGTTGATTACTTGCATTTACCACTCAAGGTAGAGTAATTGTTGTCAAAGCCAATATGCTATACATTTATTACAATAAATGTATAACATATTGAATTTGTTTGATATCAGCAATTTCACATTTTTTTGGCATCAAACAAATGTGAAAAGGTGCAAAATTGAAGAGAGGGAAACCTAATCTGAAATCTGCCTCAGGTGTTTGTTGTACCGCTACTTTTCACTTTAGTTTTATTTATGTAACAGCAAATAATAATGGCACAAGGCACTTCAAATATACAATACAGTTAAATAAAACACAAACAAAAACCAATACATAAATCATTTTTTAAATCATGGCCAAGGAAAGTGCACAGTCACACTACGATTGTGCACAACAGGTCACAATATGACTGGAAAAAGAAATAAAATAAATTCCTCCAAACAGGAAGAAACCTCCATCAGAAACTGGAAGGGCGTCCATCTTTTTGGACTCGTTCAGAGTTGAGAGGACAGGGAAGAGGGGGCATGTGATTTAATATATTGTATTCTCCGCATTATAAGGCGCACTGGATAATAAGGCGCACCTTCATTGAATGACCTATTTTAAAACTTTATCTATAAATAAGGCGCAACGCATTATAAGGCGCATACAATAGACACTACAGTAGAGGCTGGGGGTTACTTTATGCATCAATTAGATGGAGCTGTGCTAAAGGGAATGTAAAAAAAACTGTCAGATAGGTCAGTTCAACTTTATTAATAGATTACAAACCAGCGTAGTTTAAGGTATAACATGTAGTGCAATGTTAATACACCCCACATAGAGGGGGGAAACTTTTCATCGATTCAATAATAATAATAATAATAATCACAATATAGTAACACTCGAAATAGTGCGATAACAATATAGTAACACTCGAAATAGTGCGATAACAGTATATCAATAACTCAACGTTGCTCAAACGTTAATATCACACAACACACAAAATAAACACGTAAAGCTCACTTTACTAAGTTATTCCTCCACGAATCCCTGGAATTCTTCTTCTTCGGTTTCCTAAGTAAACATTTGGGCGAATACGGGATCCAACATGCCCGGCTCCGCCTCTTCGAAGTCGTCATTGATTGAGTCAGTGTCGCTGCTGCTGTCCAGCAGTTCAGTGACAATTCCTGCCTTCCTGAAAGCTCGGACCACAGTTGAGACTAATTTATCAGCCCATGCATTTACGATCCAATGGCAGAAGGTGGCATATGTCGTCCGGCGCTGTCTACCTGTCTTGGTGAACGTGAATTCGCCTTCTGTCATCCACTGTTCCCACGCGGTTCGCAGTCTAGCTTTCAATGCCCTGTTGACACCAAGCGGCTGGAGTTCTTTTGTCAATCCACCCGGAATGACGGCGAGTGTTGAATTAGTGTTCTTCACTTGTTTCTTGACACCATCTGTGATATGGGCGCGCATGGAGTCGTAGATCGACAGGGACGGGTCTGAGTGAAAAAAGCCACCCGGCCTCTTCACGTAAATTTCTCTCAACCACTCGCTCATCTTTTCTTAATCCAACCATCCCTTCGAGTTAGCTTTGATGACGACGCCGGCTGGAAAGTTTTCTTTTGGCAAAGTCTTCATCTTGAAAATAACCATGGGGGGAAGTTTCTGGCCATTAGCCTGGAAGGCGAGAACTACAGTGAAGGATGACTTCTCATTCCCTGTGGTGCGAACATTTACCGTACGTGCTCCCGTTTTATCCACAGTGCAGTTCACGGGAATATCAAAGGTGAGTGAAACCTCGTCCATGTTGATGATGTGCGCTGGCCAGATTTTTTTCCCGGTAATCTTGTTGTTGCAATATGCGCGAAAAGTGGCCAGCTTTTCTTGGTAGTCTTTTGGCAGTTGCTGTGAAACAGTATCGTGTGCGGATGGAGAGATTATGTATTTTCATAAACCGAAAGCACCAAGAAGGACCGCCTTTAAAGTCATTAATGCCAAGTTCGCTTGCTAGCGCGGTTGCCTTAATTCGAATAGTGATTGTACTGACACTTATACCTGCTGCTCTCTGTTCAACAACCCACTGTTCGAGTTTGTCCTCCAAATGTAGCCATCTCGCTTTATTCCCTCGGAAACTCTTTATAGTCTTCTTTACTTGGCGTAGGTCATCTTGCTGGTTCCTCCACTTTCGCACCATTGATTCATTTATGTTAAATTCTCTTGCTGCTGCTCTATTCCCGTGTTCTTCTGTGTGACCGATCGCCTTGAGTTTAAACTCTGCATATGCGTGTCTCTTAATAGGAGCCATTTTGGGGTCTACATAAAAAGAAAAGGAAATTAAACATATATACCGGTATATATCCAGCATGCACCGTGCGCGGAAGAAAATGGAGTCTGCGGCTGCTTACCGTAGTTGCCATATATAAGGCGCACCGGATTATTAGGCTTTTGAGATAATTGGAGTTTTTAGGTGCGCCTTATAGTGCGGAAAATACAGCTTTTACCCGGGGTCTAATTATATGTGAGGAGCGGAATTCAAAATTTTACTCTGAATTAAACAGAGACCTCGTGAAAAGAAGACATAACTGTAAAATGTGATCTCTGCTGTTGGTCGTCATCAGATTTTGGATCAGCTTGAGGCTTTTCACAGTTTTTGGGACAGTACCTAACGGTACTGCAGTAGACGAAACATCAGGCTCAGGGTGACCTGGTACCTTTTACACTTATGCTCCAACTTAAGCTCAAACATGCTGACATAATGGACATTCAATGACTATCAAAGAATCCCAAAAAGCAAATCACCAGTCAGGTTGTGATTGGGAAGCTGTTCCTCCCAATCATGCCGCTCCAGTACCCAATCATTCCTCACATGGACGACTTTAGCAACTCTTTGGTGCACACAGACAAACAACAATAAGAACCCTCCTCCTGGGACCTTCAGGCACAGTGACGTGATCCTTTGCTCTCTGCCGTGAACTCTGTTAAAGACACTCAGCCAGCAGTTAGATTTGAATTCCTCCATTTTTTTTACCATGCATATATTCGTGGACGGATTTGTGTAGATAATATTATAGGACTCTAACCTTTTAAGAAAGGCACCAGCATCAGCTAACCTTTAAAGCGAGTGCAACGTTAACTTCAGGAATAAACAACCCGTAATGTTTTTTGTATTTCCTAAAGATATGTACCTCTGATTCATTTCGTTTCCCCTTACTCTTTTTTTCCAATTTGATTGTCTTTGTGTTACTTGAATGACTGATGGTTTCCATTGGGGAAATATACCACAATCTGCTGGTTCTTTTAATGCGAAACGTGCCATTTATTTTCCTTTGTTGCTTTTCAGATGTGATGAACGTTAATTATACACCAGAAGGTTCATTTGAAGGACTTAATTTAGATATACTGGGATATAAAACAATCACAAACCCATGTCAGCTGGGAAAACCATGTCCCATTACAGTCTATCGTCTGTCTCATTAGATATCTTTGTCTTGTCACAGAGCAATGGGCACCAGTTTTCAGACAACTTGGGCTTTAAAAGACGTGCTATGCCTTTGATTTTAATTGAACTGCCAGATATTTGTTTTTGTTCTGGTCGACATTTTCAATTAATTGTGTGAACACCTAGTGTCATTAAAGACACTGAATTCCCAGGTGCCTGGAATGCCGCCTCAAATAGGGAAAAGAGTTCTGTGTCCTGTCAGGAAGGGCATCCGGTGTAAAAAACCCTGCCAAAACTTACCATGCAGCTCATGGTTGACTCGTTTTGGTGTCTAATGGAGCATTAGAGGAGAGGAACAACGCTTTAAAAGTAAGCAAAAACACCCTAAATACGTTTCGAACTACCAGTGAATGTTCCGGAGTACATTTGTTTTAATATATCGATTATATTTAGAATAATACGCTGAATATATAGATTTAGATTAACATTTATTTTTTTGTCATACACATTTACAGGTACAGAGGAATGAAATGCAGATTAGCATATAACCAGAGGTGGAATAAGCAGTGAGTCGTTTGTCATAGTGTGGGTATGTGTGGGTTGTTTTTATAGCATATGGACAATATCTACACATGGAAATCTACACAAAGGTAAGTGCCCTTTATGCAGGTGACTGATCAAAATATTCACAATGATTGATCGAGGTGTTAAGAATATATTAAACTGATGGATAATACAGAAATTACAGCATAATTAACAATAGGGCGATGGTATAAATCCAATGAGCATGTTGAATACGCATTCTTCTGTACTTTGTGCAATATATAGAGGAGGAATGTACACTCTATACCAGACTGAATATGTTACAGATCTCAGGTTTCAGTTATTGCAGATATGTTGCTGATGGTTTTGATAATCCACAGATCATTTAAAAAGAAAAAGATTCCACCACAGAAGGTGTCTTCCTTTCAAGAGGGAAGTTGTGGGGTCTGATTGTCGCAGGTAGGAATGCCCTACTGTGGCGTTCTGTGGTACATTTTGGTGGAATCAATCTTCCTCCTCGTGTATGTCACGCTCCACTCCCACCTCATCACTAGCCGTGTGGATCAGATTGCTGACTATTCGTATCCTCCACCCTCAGCCAGCTTTTAGTAGCAAAGGTCCTACACATCTAAAAGGTGTTAAAGGCCCTCATGCACCTCAGAGAATAAAGATGATTGGCCCTTCCCATGGTCAATATTCTTTGCCTAGTCCACATTGATTTAAACATGTAATTCCAGGTATTGTTAGTCCTACACAATGTCCACACTGTCCCCCTGGATGGACACTTGTTCCTTCTCCAATCAACAACCGGCTCCTTTGCCTCTGAATATGAGCTCATATTCATTTGGCGTTTTGTCTTAGGCCCACCCGAGAATCTATTTCTGGATGGCCCACTGCATCCAACTATGGCAGAGTTATCAGAAAACCAGTGAAGATGGCAGGTGTTCCACTAGCTGGAGTGGTGGTCTTTTCATAGCTGAGTTGGTGTTAAGGGCTAAGAGGACTGGATTGTTCCCAGTGGGGACCCATGTTGCTGACCACTCTGTCTACCGGTGCACACGGGTTTTAACGTTGAAGACGGGCTGCGGGGGAGTGGATGACCTCATGCTGCCATAGGGTTAGCAGAGGTGGGGGTTACTAAACAGCGACCACAAAAAGGCCCGAGAGAGGCCTTTGTTCAATCCCGCTATAGTAGGATCTCACAAAACGGCTGGTAGACTGAAAACATTACGGGGGAGGTCATCTTTTGACTTGCTTTGTGCCAATTATGATATTTGATCATAACTTATTGACTGCTCTTTCCTTCTTTGACATATTGTGCACGCAAAACACTTCCATTGTGTCCCGATACTCAAAGGAGAAAATGCTGAATCATCAGTAAGAGTGCTGGGAACTGGGATGGGTGGAAGCACGTTTGCCCATTTGTTATGTAAAAAGCATACTGGATAAGATTGAAGAGCAGACGCATGCTTATGAGCAGGTCGTTACAGGTGATTACAAATTCCGAATTAACTTTTTACATAGTTCAGTATTTATTATATATTGAAAATCTGAAAGGCAAATGTTAGACTTTAAAAGCACAGACCAGCACCAAATAGTTTTTATTACCAATCTAATAAATTTAAATAACATTAATTGAATGACATTTTCATAATAGCACACATTTTAAAGTTCATTATTATTTATATATATAAAGAAATACTGAAGTCAAGTTTATTTAAGGTTTTCAAAACCATGCCTTACTAACCACATTTGGCACATATCTATCTTGTTGTTGGTAAAAAAATGTTTTGCGTATTTAAGTTGATGACCTTAGTGGTTCCGTACTACGGCCGGCAGCATAAACACTGGTAATGCATTCAGCGAACCACGGCTTATTTTATGATACACAGCGAGTGCCCGGCAGCATTCGGCTTTGAAGTGGATGTCCATTCAAGTGTGTGGCAACACCAGATCTTCCAAATTAACTAACAGAATGTTTTCTGTTCCATTCAGCAACATCCTAGATACAGCGAGAGGTTGTACTGAGCCAGGCTCTGCGCCAAGAAACAGAAAGTTCAAGATATTTTTTAAATGTTATTTTTGCTTTTTTCTAACTAGTGATCTTTCTGAAAAATGGTAAAATCATTTATGTGAAATATTTAAGAGAAGCCATATGTACGTGGGATTTCCTATAATAACTACAAAGTTATGGATCAAAAAGACTATTTTCTTGAGTGAAATAAAATGTTTGTGTTTCACTAAAAGTAATTGTGTCGTACAATCTGTTCAGTTTGGCCAGATAAGAAAGAATTTGAGATTATGAGATCAAACTAAATGGTATTTGTATAAAAAAAGTTTTTCTCTTTGGCACAGACAACTATCAAAACAAATATAATTAAAAAGCACTATGTTTAGGATCCTGGAATCTGTCAACCTCTGATCACAAATAGATAAAAATCTGTCTGTTTGAGGACCTACACCCTCTTTACATGTGACCAAATGACCCGTCAGCTCAACCTTTAGATACATTCAACTCTAAAGGTTGAATGGACAATATCCTAAAGGAAAATTATAATATAAAGATTTGCTGAATATGAAGGGTTCACAGACAACATTTTAAATAGAGGATATCCTAAATAACATATCCATCCAATTTCTATCTTGCTTATTCCAATTAGGGTTGTAGCAGGGCTGGAGGCTATCAGACCTGTCATTGGGCGAGAGGCACTGCACACCCTGGATTGATCATCCATCCATCACAGAGCCACAAACGAGACAAACAACCACGCACGCTTCCACGATCAATGCAGTCTCCAATTAACAAAATGTAACACTTGCACTAGAAATTATAACTGGTTTGAGGTACTAAGATATCTCTCTTTCTCTCTCTCTCTCTCTCTCTCTCTCTCTCTCTATATATATATATATATATATATATATATATATATATATATATATGTGTGTGTGTGTATGTCAAATTCCCAGTGACTCTAAACAAAATAAGCTATTTTCAGAGCAGAACAGGGAATAATTTGCTTCCGAACCCTAGTCCTTTTTCCAGTACTTTCTTGTACTTGTGAGTGTTCTTTATAGTTTCTTGCGCTATTCTGTGTAACTTGTGTTTCTGAGATGATCTACTGGCAGGAATCTTCAGGTTATCGTCCTTGGGTCTAGTTCACCGTCACTTCTGAAGACTTCACTTGCTCGATCGATACATTTTAAAAAGTCTAAACGGACAAAAGAAAGTTATTTAACCACATCAGTGCATCTGAAATTACCATGGATTATGTCACATTCAAGTGGTGTTCTTTCAAATCTGTAAAGAGGGCTAACCTAACTTTTAACAAAAACAAAAAAAATAGTGTACAAGGCAATTTAAAGCAACATATTTTTCAACCTGTACCCAATTTTAACAACACTTTCAATTTGAAATAACTTATGAGCACTTTTTAGCCGAATAGCATCATGAATTAAAGATGCAAAGTTTCCGAAAATCTCTTTAACTGACATTCTACCGTGCTAAATTATGCTAATATGAGCAATTCACTAACCATGTCATCAATGATTGGACTTTCCACAGTAACTAAATAATTACCTAGCCCCCTTAATGTCAGCAATTCACTTGATGATGGAGCTCCCACACTTTATCCTCTCTTCTCACTTTTTCCTTTATAACTCCATCTGTGTCTCACAGGTCACCTGACTAGGCTTTCAAGGTAAACCTTTTTATTTGAGTTGTTGTCAGAAGGCACGAGCTTTAAGAAGTAAATTTGAGAAGTTGTGCAACACAAGGCAATGAGCTGTATTACAAAACCTTCCTTCACAAAAAATCCTCGGATGTGAGCATTCTTCGGCAGTAGATAAAATCAAAGTGGACATTTGATTATTCACCATTTGCATTGCATTGATTTCCTGTTAAAGCTTGAGCTCCACATTTACACTTCTCAGTTCTGCTCCTGCACCTGCACACATGCGCCTGCTCCCGGGACACAGGTGCGCTCGGGATTCTGATACATTTTTCTTTCGAAATGTGTCAAACGGCATGTGTGACTGGCATGTGGAGATGAGAGTAAATGTGGGCTGAGGGGCGGGGGTGTGTGGGGAGCTCTCTATGGACCGTAGAGCTTTGTCAGCATGCCTGTGTCGACTTATCAAACGGCATAACGGCTTTATCAAAGCCGGGTTTTAAAGCCGTGCAGAGTCAGTTAGCCGTGACTGCTGCCATGTCTGACGTCTCTCAGTCCCTCCCTGACTGATTACCCCTTCCATTTTACTGTTTGATTTGTATGTTTTTGTCATAAATGTGCTGTATGACTAAATATGAATTCGATAGTTCATTGACATTTAACAGTTTGGGCACCTGGCTTGTGATACAAACTACAGGGAGCTCATACTGAGACAAAATGGCCGATGTTAGCCAAACATAGCACACTATCCCAGAAGATGTGCACAACACACTCAGAGAACTTTTAAAATACTTGCATCTATCAGCACTTATCATATATGGAAATAGCCCCAATGATGAAGAATGGAAAGTTTTTACAAGAACTGTGTCCCTCTGTTTTTTGGTCCATCAGAGGCCAAAAAGTACTTTACATCAGTGCATTCATGTAAACTGTCTTTAATCTCATCGATACAGCTTGGAATAAAAGAAAAGTCCATATTCAAATATTAAACACAAATTGTGTGAAAAAGTAGCTTGCTTTTGCGAAGGCTTTTGTTTTTTCATCAGTTTCACTTAGTTTTATTGTAATACTTTAGGCTGTAGAAAAATCCCTGTGCATCTTCTGTTTGTGGTAGTGACTAAAGTTTGTTACAGTTACCAAGACCACAGAAATTCAGTCTATTAGTCCTCTAGCTTAAGGTCGACATGGAATAGAATTTAGGACAACACTGACCCGTTTAAACCCACCACTGCTGTTCTAACAGCCAAGATATGTCAGAATTATATGACATTGTCTTTAAAAATGAAAATAAACTTTTTTTTTTAAAGTGATCTGAGATGGGCAAAGGCACCAGCATGGCAGGAAGAGCACTTCTGCTATTTGACTGGATCTGGACAATTCCTCCTCCTTCTGGTGGGGTAATGGACCTCTACGGAATACGGGAAATCGAGTGTTTGTAATCATCGGATTATCTGTAGATAAAGTCAGTGTCAAACTATTGAGAAGCAATTTAAATTATACTAATCTTCATTGCCATTTTTGACCAACAGAAGACCAATGGTGGATTGGTCAGCGTTAAGAGGTGGGACCTCAAAAAGGGGTCAGAACCGTTCAAGTGCTGCTGCGATGGGTGGAGAGCATCACCTGGGGCTTTAGCAGCCTACGCAGGAGTACTGAGCCATAAGATAAACTCACTCATGCTGAGTAAGGGCTTTCGCCCTCTAGTTAATTGCGATATGAGCTTGTGTAATTGGACATTTTGTCTATTGACCTGTCGTGACTCGGAACAATAAAAGGTACCCAATAAAAAGATGCTGAGAACGATATATATGTGTGGCTTTTTAAAAGATGGTTACAAAACACAATAATAGATATTCACCTTTCTTTTATGAAAGTCTAATTTCTTCCAGTCTGAATTTCCTGGATTTCACTTGGTGGTGTGGCTGTTTGCAGATGTTGATCGTAACAGCTGGAACACTTTGGAATATCGATGTTACCTCATCTTCCTCAGTAGATAAAATCAAACGGCTACAACTGGATCCAATAACTTTCCTGGCGTTTCTAATATATTTTTACTCCACATATGTAATCCATTGATTATGATATGATAAAGCAGACATTTGATTAGTCCGAAATTCCCTATGTATCCCCGTGTTGCCCTTTTGGCTTCTGCGTGATCAGGCTGGTCGGATGGGGGGGGGGGGGGGGGGGCTGCCCTTTGTGGCTAGTCCACCTTATACTACCATTTTACAGACCTTTTGTCCTCATGCATCTGCGCTCTAATTACTACAGCCCTCAGTTTACATGCAATCTTTTAGATTAAATTAGTGTAGTTGTGCAGCAAAATATCAAAGTGCATTTTGCTCTAGCCAAGCCTCAAGGAAACTAGAAAAGGTCATGCAGCTGACTTCCTCGACGAGGGCGAGGGACACAGATAATAGAAAAAATCTCGCATTCAGTCGGATAAAATGGCATTTCATTCCCTGCAATACTCCACCACAGTAAACTAACTCAATTTCTCCTTCAGATATTTCGGCGCCAACAACTCTTTCAGTCTAATGCTTGGAGCACCTGGCTTTTAATATCTAAAGTATATTGTAACTTTAGCACTTCATTAATATTCAGACTCCAGCTCCAGGCCATTCGTTATTGCCATAAAACATTCCGTCACCAGTATAGCTCTACTGAGAACACAAAGAACATCAGGAGGTGGGACTCCTCTCAGCATAAAAACCTGTCAGCATAGTTTTCCAGCATGTGGACCATGCCCAGCTGTGCCGGTGAAATACACTCATTCATTCTTTACGACTAAAGTGTTCCCTTTGACAAGACATTTAACATAAAAATGCTGTATTATGCATGCAAACCATGCAACCCCCTGTTCCATGATCAGAGCCCTATAGAGAATGACCTTAGTGGACGACAGGTGTTAGAGGGAGAATAATACGTGTCTCTATTGCTTGCAGGTGACATAAAATTTCCAATTAAACTTTAAGATGTCTGGATACACGCGAATAAAAAACTGCGTGGCATCTGTGATAAGCCGTATCTTTTTATTGGCGCGAGTCACCAAGGGTAATTAGATTCAGAGTTACATAAGATACCAGAGCCTAAACGCATGGTGCAAAGATGCGATGAATATGTATTTAAAGATCTGATGTAATGCTTTGTGACAATTTGTTTAGCTTATGCTTTGGTTGATAGATTGATAGAGATGTTGATGATGTCCCACTTGATGAAATGCAAAATTGGTCATTAGTCTCGTTGTTTAGGTGTGTTTCTACCCTCTTGAGGGGGGGTTGTGTGTCTTCCCCTGCAGTGTGTCCGGTGTCTGTGGAGAGTGGGTGTGGCTACATCTTTTTACCACTTGGATTCCTATAGACTCCAATCTCATGTCCACTCAGGGCCTGATGAGTGGATGTGAGAGCATCCTAGATACAATTATTACTGCTCATGTCAAGTTTAGTTTTAATCCATTCTCTGTGACTAGTGACTAGTTTTTTTTTTAAAGTGACTAGTTTTTGAAGGCTGTTGAGTTCCTGCTGCTGGTGTCCAAGAGGTCTTATAATCCAAACTATAATCCACTGCCCAAAAATGGACATGCAATGGCAGTGTAAAATGCTAATCATACAAAGTGGTCTTCCACTCCTGGAGCCCTCTGCATATATATTCACCTATATATATATATATATATATATATATTACTAATGCATAAAAAATAATAGTAATAATAGTACTCTGGGGGAAAAAAATTAGATTTCTGACTGGGATAGAGAGAAAATGAACAATGTTGTGTGTTTTAATGATGACCGTTGAAGTCTTGATTCAGCCCAATCATTGATGGCATATTTATTGAACCTGTACAGAGTGGAAATAAAACGTTCAGCAGCATAAAACAAACTTAAGCCGACATCGGTTCACCTTCCTCCGTATCAGTCACCAACGGTCTCGTGAAGGAGTACATATTTTAAATCAGAATAAAAGTTAAATCAATAATAAAAGAAAAAATAACAACATTCCTGTACAGAGTGGAAATAAAACGTTCAGCAGCATATAACAAACTTAGGCCGACATGGGTTCACCTGCCCGCGAACAAAGACAAAAGACGGTCATTGCGCGGGAAACAGTCGGCTTTGTTCTCAGAAATACCGCGACGATAAAACCCTTCCACTCTATTAAAAAAAACCCTCCCCCGCTAAACAACGTACAAATACGTTAGCTTGAACATAGCTTAACATTTGCCTTTATATACAAACTTATTAACAACAAACTAGCAAGAGCTCGACTAAAACTCCCCTTCCTCCGTATCAGTCACCAACGGTCTGGTGAAGGAGGAAGCGGACTTTCTTCAAATTATTAAAGATTTTTTATAAAAATAATAATAATTACAAAAGAAAACTGTTACACAATAGATTAAGAAAAATATAAAAATAAGGATTTTTGGTGCAATGAATTTTCCACGCTACATGTAAGCTACTTAAAAATAAAATCACAAGTCAGGCTCTGATAGACGTGGCAGGGGTGACAGTATAGAGACAGAGGGTAGGAGATGTTCTGTGAAGAGCTGGGTCTTCCAGAGTTTCTTGGAGATAGACAGGGACGACCCTGGCCAGGAAGATCAGCAACTTAGACAATATGGAAGAGGTTAATGAGACAAGGATGTTAGCCTTCATGAACAAAACATCAGACCCTCTGCATCAGACTGTGGAGGCTGTGAGCAGTTTCCCCCTCACAGCAGCACAGAGCTCTCATTCCCACCACCATACAAATGTTCATCTCAAGGGTTTAGCTCCTCTCTGATCATTCTGCCCAACTGCTATTGTGTACATTTTGCTTTGCATTTGTATTTGATTTGATCAGATTTCTGTCTATTTATTTTATTTTTTGCACAAACACCGTCTCTCTGGTGTGCTGCCGTAACAAGGGAAATTCCCAACTATGGGATCAAAAATGTTTGTCTAACCGAACCTAGTACATTATTATTCCTGTTAAAACATTTAAATTTAATTCCTGTTAGCACAACTAATACTACTACTAATAGTAATGCAAATTCAACAATATTACATTTGAAGCACTGTTTATATTTGAATATAATTGCAAACATTGAGACTAAGAAATGTGTGTTTGGTCATTTAGTTAATATTAAAAGGTCACATCATGCAAAAAAAATGAAGTGTTCAAAAGAGAGAGCATTAAATAAGGATAAAATTGTGGAAATAAATAAAACTTTTAGCAGCATGGAACATCTGGAAAGTTTCCAAATTAACTCCTTTAAGCAACCCTTTCTGAAGCACCTGTGTGACCCACGCTTCTGTTTGGAGATGCCTATGTTGTAACCCTAATCTAAGACTTACTACTGATCATCCAGTGTCACAGTGATTGGACTGTGAGATCCCTCCTGCTGCATGCTATGCCTTCGTTTATCCCCCATGATTCTATTTAATAACTAGACAAAGAAGCTGATGATGGCATCATGTGTTTTTTGTGTTATGCCTTCAATCTTTGGACAGACCAGGAGATGCTGTTCTCTTTGTTTTGCACTAAACGTTTTTTTTTTTTTTGCACTAAACGTGCATACTGTCATGCTGAGGCTGAATTTAGTGCTCCTCAGTTGGCTTTGATCATGGATTACGTTCCCGTTCCGCTTCAGCTTGCATACAGGCTGTAATGATGTGTAATTCTAGTAGACTCTAAGGAACTTTAATGGAAGACCCAAATATAGAATAAAATAAGTAAAAAACAAAAAACTCCTAGATATTGTTTTAGGAGGCCTCTGATGTAGAAATGAATTATTGCACAATAGTCCCACTGGCGCGTCCTCCATTGGAGGGGCAGAGCCTGGGGATCCGGAGTTGGAATCTCTAATCTCCGGGGCTGAAGTCACCGAGGTGGTCAAAAAGCTCCGCGGTGGCAAGGCCCCGGGGGTGGATGAGATTCGGCCGGAGTTCCTCAAGGCTTTGGATGTTGTGGGGCTGCATTGGCTAACGCGACTCTGCAACATCGCGTGGACATCAGGGGCAGTTCCGCTGGATTGGCAGACTGGGGTGGTGGTCCCCCTATTTAAAAAGGGGGACCGAAGGGTGTGTTCCAACTACAGGGGGATCACACTCTTAAGCCTCCCTGGGAAGGTCTATTCAGCGGTTCTGGAGAGGAGGGTCCGTCGGATAGTCGAGCCTCGGATCGAGGAGGAACAGAGTGGTTTTCGTCCTGGCCGTGGAACGCTGGACCAGCTCTATACCCTCAGCGGGGTCCTAGAGGGTGCATGGGAGTTCGCTCAACCAGTCCACATGTGTTTTGTGGACTTGGAGAAGGCTTTCGACCGTGTCCCTCGGGGTATCCTGTGGGGGGTGCTCCGGGAGTATGGGGTACCTGGCCCTTTGTTACGGGCTGTTCGGTCCCTGTACGACCGGAGTCAGAGTCTGGTTCGCATTGCCGGTAGTAAGTCGGACTCGTTTCCGGTGGGTGTTGGACTCCGGCAAGGCTGCCCTATGTCTCCGGTCCTGTTCATAACTTTTATGGACAGGATTTCTAGGCGCAGCCGAGGTGTTGAGGGTGTCAGTCTTGGTGGCCTTAGGATCGCATCTCTGCTTTTTGCAGATGATGTGGTCCTGTTGGCTCCATCAAGTCGGGACCTACAGCTCGCGCTGGAGCGGTTCGCAGCCGAGTGCGAAGCGGCTGGGATGAGGATCAGTGCCTCCAAGTCCGAGACCATGGTCTCTCACCGGAAAAAGGTAGAGTGCCTTCTCCGGGTCGGAGCGGACGTCCTTCCCCAAGTGGAGGAGTTCAAGTATCTCGGGGTCTTGTTTGCGAATGGGGGTAGGGAGCGTGAGATCGATAGGCGGATCGGTGCGGCGTCTGCAGTAATGCGGGCGCTGTACCGGTCTGTCGTGATGAAGAGAGAGCTGAGCCTAAAGGCGAAGCTCTCAATTTATCGGTCGATCTACGTTCCCACCCTCGTCTATGGCCACGAACTTTGGGTAGTGACCGAAAGAACAAGATCGCGGATGCAAGCGGCCGAAATGAGTTTCCTCCGCAGGGTGGCTGGGCTCTCCCTTAGAGATAGCGTGAGAAGCTCGGCCATCCGGGAGGGGCTCAGAGTAGAGCCGCTGCTCCTCCACGTGGAGAGGAGCCAGTTGAGGTGGCTCGGGCATCTGATCAGGATGCCTCCTGGACGCCTCCCTGGGGAGGTGTTCCGGGCTCGTCCCACCGGGAGAAGGCCCAGAGGAAGACCCAGGACCCGCTGGAGGGACTATGTGTCCAGGCTGGCCTGGGAACGCCTCGGGATCCCCCCGGAGGAGCTGGCCGAAGTGGCCGGGGAGAGGGAAGTCTGGGTTTCCCTGCTCCGGCTGCTGCCCCCGCGACCCGACCCCGGATAAGCGGTGGAAAATGGATGGATGGATGGATGGATGGATGCACAATAGTAAGTGTTTAGGGAAACTTACATTTGCAAGGTAGGGCATTGATGGGAGCAGAACTTCTGTGCGTGTCCTCACTTTGTCTGGGCAGATATACAGAGTATTTAAGTAATTATTTGCAGGATGAAATGCTTACTTTACAGTACACATCATGAGTAATAAGCACAATAAGCAATTATCATCATCATAGTTTTATGAATAAGCATTTATTCATAAAATGGAAAAGAAAACATGTATAAAACTTTTTACTCCATCACTTTCACCGTGGTTTGAATGGAGTCTGTGTTCACTGGCAGTGATATTCCCTGAAATAGTCCCTTGCATCTGCCACACAGGGTGTTTGCGTATCCATTACTGCACTGTCTGCAGCATCCTCTCTTGGTCTTTTCTAACCCTATGAGGCCAAATGAATCATATTTTATAGATACGGTTTCTGAAGTCTTTAGGATTTGAGACTTTTTGCATCATTCAGTGGCAAAAGCTTTGCTCAAACCCCATGTTGTACACATTCAGATATACCCGATAATAGCGGGTTTTCTTCATATGTTGTTGAGGGGCCAAAGAAAGACTTCAGACTAAAAAAATCCAATATTCTTCCTATTTTTCTCGGATCAGGCTTTGAAGGGCTAGGAAATGTACAATCATGTCTTTGCGTACCTCCAGTTGGGGTGGTCCGATGACTTCTTGGCTTGTCTCTTCTGAGGATACAAAGGGCTGCATAATGTCACTGTCTGTTTGTTGTGTGTGTTTACCAGTATGAGAGAGCATGCAAATTGTACCTGAAACTGTCCCCTGCTCAGTATGTCTTTCCCAGCCATCTTCAGAGCTTTATAGTCCTGCTTATAAAGGAGTCGGGCGTTAATTACAGCAAGGATGAGGGTGTGCCAGAAGATGTGCATGTACTCGCAGTGGGATTTCATTGGGAATGTGTACTTGGCAGAAAATTAGTCCAACAAATCCACACCTGGCATGGATTTGTCGTATATACCAAGAATGTAGGGCCTCTCAACATCGTGATGATATTGTCCTTGACAATATTGGACTTAAAAAGTCTTAAAAGATGAGAGTCTAAATTGATATTAGCACATACATGTACTTGGACTTGTCTGCTTTCAATTCTGGAAATACTGGATTATAACACACACCATCGGGTTCAACCATTACCCCCTTCTCTGCAAAGCCCTCGATTGTATCACACACTCCATTTTCTACTCGTCCACACATAGTTTAAGCCAAACTTGATGGAGTCAGGTCCTTCGCTGGTCTTTTATTAATTGATTTTTATCTGCTTTTAGATGCGTTCAGCCGCATATTTTAGCTGAAAGGTTAATTGACTCCCACAGAATGGATGCTGCTCTTGTATTCTGGCTGATTGACTTTTTAACAGAGCGGCCACAGTGTGTGAGAGTAGATGGTGTTCTGTCCATTCCACTGGATGATGCCAGTGGTGCATTATTTTACCCGTATGATTAGTTTTAGATACAAATCCCTGCTATAAGGGGTGCAGCTGCCAACATGACGGTCGTAACATTTTGAGAGCGCAGACGACTCAATTTTGTCCTTGCTGATCATGGACCCATAAAAAAGGAATTGAGTGCCCTGTGCACCTCATCCTTTGTCATTTTATTTCTAAACAGAAACCCCAGTAACCTCTTCTAATTTGGGACCTGGGACGCCATTTTTTCCAGAAATCTGCTTTCGTTGGTGTGGTGCTTTATTCCATTGCCTGAGCTCTTTGATCGCCAATCCTAAGGTTTTGCAGTTGTTTATGCAATTATTTTTGCAAGAATTTAATCATTGTTGTATCTTGATTGAAAAATTTAATAAACAGTCAGTTTATTAAATGTCCGACCAGAAAGGACAATATCCTGGATCACTGTTACACCCAAGTCAGGGCCGACTTTCACGCTGCCCCCCCATGCTGCACTGGGCCCCTCCAGCCATGTCATGTCCACAAGTACAGGCAGAAACCAATTTATAATATCCTCTGTGGCTGATTAAGGATTCAGTTGAATTTAACTCTGTAACCACACATATATCAGACCACAGGGATACATGTTCAGAATTTTTTGAGACACTTATTGGATCCACCTTCAGGTTTTTTAGTAAGCTGGTTAAACCAAGTAATCTCTGTCTGCTTTACGTCCTCTGACTACATCCAGTTCACTCAGCAGGGCATCCACAATTCAAGTTCTCAAGCTAATCGCCTCGATTCACACATGAAACCTGCTGTGGGCCCAACAACTAGTCCACCAAAGTCTCAGAAAATGCAAAATACAGTAAAGCATGGCCAGCTTCTTTCAAAGACACCTGCTTGCCAGACACATTTTGAAAAAGAAACAAAAAACAGTAGTTTGCCCATTCTACCAAATTCACAGAATCAGCATCTCTGTGTTGGACACCTTTCCTGAATACCTAAAAGCAGCTTCCCTGTGCAGAAGAAATACAGTAAGAGGCAGCAAGGCCAAGCCTAACTCCCTCCCCTGTGGTTTTTTACTCAGAAGGAAAAACCAGAGGGATGTCACACTGTCCACCAAACAGTTTAATGGTAAGAAAAATATCCCACCTGACAGCTTTTAATGACTCTACTGCAGACCAGGTCTCCTGATGCCAAATTCAAGTCAGAGGTCACTCCTGCTAGGGTAGGCTAATATTTACTAACTTCAGAGTGTTATTTTGGTTTAACTTATTAATAGATTAGTACTGGATCTTTATGTATTTAACTAACGGTTTTGTTAATTTTAAGAATTATACTCAGACACTGAAGTCATTTTATGTTTATAGTTGTACTTCCAAATTTCTCTAATTTCTATGGGACATTAGACTCTCCAAGGACAACACTCAAGCACACACATTTCTTATCACATCTCAGTGGTATCTGCATGGATTGGGAGCTGGCCTGATCATTGCAGAGGGTTCTGGCCAATGAAACTCGGTTGGGTCCAGCCTTCTTTCTGTACGGTGCAGGCCAGCCCAAGAAGATACATGTCCACTACACCTGGAACCTTTCCTCTGATAGAGATCCTCATTGAGCTGTGTCAGTTAAGAGTCCAGCACACTGATGTACTTTAGATGTGACCTGAATAAATTACACATTGGTACTCTGGTAATTTCTCTGGATTTATTCTCAGGCTTCCAAAAAATCATCTGTGCTGTGGAAGAAAAAGTCAAACTCTTCTCCACCAGCCTCTCATGAGCTTTACAGGAATTCCCAGCGCCCACAGACCAACTTATATTTTCTGTTCACTCTATGTGTACACGGCAAGTAAGTCCATCTCCATTTGTTTTACCACAATGTCCAAGATTTCCACGACATCACCATCATTGCCTCGACCAGGGACAGTCAGATCTTAAACAATCCCAGGTAGTCTGATTTGCAGTGATCTGTTGTGGTAGCAACATAAGAGCCAGTGGTTTAAAGAAACCAAGCAAAGAGGAGAGAAGATTGACAGAAGACTGTGAGACACAAAAGGGAAAAATCTGGTCAAATTCATGTTAGACAGACACATTAGCCTTACATAGAAAGAATCATTACAACACAAGGTCCTAATGATCTTCAATCTCCTTGTCCTGTGGCAAAAACAGAGATGTTTAAGAACTGGTAACAGTTCCATTTCAAACTGCAGAACCTATGTAACAATGATATTTTGAGATTAATTTCAATATTTCAGCTATTCATCTTTCTTCAGCAGCAGCAGGCCCGGAGATTTTCACTTCTGCCGCATGCCCCCTCCCCTCTGCAAACCATCAAGGTGCTAACAGTCTCCGTTGTATTGTGAAGAGCCTCTACACCCCCCACTGAGGCTGCTGCCTGCAAAGGCAAAAGCTCTGGTCAGCCCAATATGCTGTGTGGTTTCTATTCTTTACTTCTGCCCATGCAACATCATTCACTCTTTTTATTTTCTTTCTCTGTCAGTTGATCCGATAAATGCTTCCTATTTGTCATAAAATCATTTATTTGAATAATGGCCTGTCGTTTTAGATAGGGACATGCTAAATCCTTTTGAATGGTAATTTGGTTGTAGGTTACACCCCAATTTCAATGGCAAATTACTCTGCCAAGCACACAATGTCAGAGGACAGAAGAGTGGAATAAGTGCCCTAAAATCACAATTTCAGCTTGGAAAGACCACAAACAGACGATGCAAGAAAACAAATGTTTGCTTCACACTTAGAAAAGCAAGGTCACTTCATATGGGCGCTACACAAAACATAGAAATGTAGCATGTGACATACAACAAGTACATTTGTGAGAGGCATGTCTAGCAGGTTGGAAAACACAGCCATGCATCTTCGTAGTTGGGTCATTTCTGGTCTAATTTATCAGTGCTGCATTTGAGATGGTTCAAACAACAGAGTCCGGTTGTTGTTTTTGGGTTAGGGTTAGTTTCCGCTTCCTGCTGCATGCTCCTCAGAAGATAAACGCATTTGAACATCTGTGTGGAACACAACTGGCTTCCCTAGGTGTCCTTTGCAGATGCTGTTAGATCCCAACAACTTTTGTTGATGGTTCTAAGCAGAATTGTTTTTTGTTGAAGAAGCCTGTGAGCCAAAGACGGGGAGGTGAGAAATTGTCCTTCCCTGGTTCCTAAAAAACGGTTCTGTCAATGTCAAAACAGCATTCTCTGTCCCATCAGATCTTCTCCAAAGCTATGGATGGCATTACAAATGCATTGTGTGTCCAGATGTGCTGCAATCCAAAATGTTATTCCAAAATTGTCAGGCTTTTGATGCAATGTACTGAAGAAAAGAGACAGCAAAGGAAAGTACTGCTCATCCATGGTAACATGTTTCCCTGGACTGAAGGTTGACACAGATCTGAAAAAACTGCTGCCAGATGTCTGAAATTGATTTAACTTTTTTTGTATGCGCTTCTTGAAATTGTCCTTGTCGGAGCAAATGTACCACTTTATTTCAAGAAAGAAGTTCCGGGACATTTGGCTTTGATATCAGGGTTGCTTTCTAAGACCCACGTTTGTCACATGGAACTATGCAGCCATTGGCAGTCCTTCGAAAAAGGATTGTGAGGACTCTCGTCTGGCAGCTGGGATTTGTTCCACAGCTTTCCTGGACTGTCTCTGATGGTAGGAGGTTTTGAAGGTGACTTGAAATTTCACATTTTGCAAGCCCTGTTGGTTCTCCAGGTCCGCTGAAAGCTGTCTCTGGAGTTTCATGAGCAGAAAAGTCTCCAACTTTGTGGTGGAACCACACACTGCCATCTTTCGCAGTCGCATCCTCATCACTTGATTAACTGCTGACAACGTTTCCACTCTGAAATGCCAGGTCCACATCTCCACCTCCCTCATCAAATCTATATTGTATGATGCCCGCCCACTGAGTCTTCCAAAATGGCACATCAGCAATAATCAGACCCATGTAGTCAACTTGAAAGAGGCTCTATTTCAGGTAACACAATATGTCGTATGCCCTTGTAGAATGCCAGCACGTTTTTTTCTTAAAAATGTTATTGTGGAAAAAGGGAAAATATTCTAGTTAATGTGCCTTTGGTATGTGCTTTTTATGGCCAGAAGGGTTGCTTGCTTGTAGAATATCTTGTGACAGGGCCACAGCAAAAATAATTAAGGTTCATTACAACAATGGGAAGGCAGTCTATGGCATCCTACACTTATTCCCCTTTTTTTCATTGTCACTTTCAAGCCACAGAAATCCTGTAAATTTCCTTTTTAAAAAAGACGTTTACATTAACTAGTCATTCTATTATAATTGGATGTCAAAATATCCACTTTATTATTCAATATTCTTCAGGGAATATATCAAATGTAACTGTTGAATGGTAAATAGTATGAAATGCCATGCGTCAACCAGGTCTAGACAATACAATGAGAATAACACAACCTAAATCAAGGCAGATGAATGGATGTGATACTCAATACACCATACACAAATAAATTGATTCACCTTTTGCTCTTATACAAATATCTAGAGTTAATTATGATTAGTTTGATCAACAGTCATTACAGTTTAAATGTAATACCCGTGTTGGTACTGGATTACTGGATACTGGTACTGGATACAAGAACCCAAAATAGAATGCAAAATAAGGGTCAGTCCAGTGAAAGGAAGCAAAATCCAGGAGACCCACACCACACATCTGCAGGAGGAAGGGATGCACCGCCTTTGACATAAGAAACTAAAAACAATGGAAAGATAGTTCTATCTACATACAGAAGATCAGAATTAGAATATAATCATACAGTTAAGAAGAAAAAATAATCACCTTAATAATCCAATGTACAATGGACATGGAATTACCAAAAGTAATAAAGGCAAAGCTCAAGTTAACAGCAACACAAATAATACAATTGTTATAAATCAAAAGGTCTAATGACTAAGCAAAAACATTAAAAAACTAATGTAAAGAAATCCTAAAGGAAACTGAAGCCCAGTGTTAGGTGAGTCAGCAGGGGTGAGGTGACAGAAAGCAGACCCAACTGTTAGCAAAGCAAAGGCAAAGGCACAGAATTACTCAGCAAGAAAACACAAAACAGATAGATATCACCATGAAACCATAGGAAGAACTCAAAAACTGGAAACAAAAGCCAAGAACCAAGTCCAAACCTATGGTCCAGATGGAGTCTTCTGCTCAAAAACAGGAATACATCTGCTCTTTGATTACAAGATTTTACGATATTAAAGTTCAAGTTTAGGTTTAGTTGTGTCATTTTTGTGTTCTTTTATTATCCTCTCAATTGACCAGCCACTGTATTGCTTTTCCCTGATGTTAACTGATGTGTTGACAACATCTCACAAACATCTGCTCAACATAGTGAATGTCCCATGCTAAATGTTATTAGTGTTGTGAGGCAAACAAAGATAATTTGTTCTCAAGGGAAATTATGGCTCTGATATTGGTGCAGGATAAACACACCGATCCCTCTGTACGCACTCATCACTGAAACTTTATCTACACTGTGGACCAGGGTCGCACAGACTGACCATTGACTTCATTTCACAGTTTGTCGTAACATCGAAAGCCTCAGGGACTGTTCCTGATGTGGGAGTAAAAGAAAAAGAAGAACGTCTGTAGGGTCATAAAACTAAATTATACCTCACATTTTGTTTTGAATATTGGTTTAGTGTGAAACTGGAAACTAGCAATTAGACTCACGGTTTGTGTACCTTATCCATTTCAGCATGAATAACACTGTAAAGGAAATAAAGTCTGTTAGCCACAGTGAAGGTGAGAGGGGAGCTTATGGGTGGATAGCTGATCTTCTGCAGCTGTGGGAAAGGAAGAGTTATTACTTTGGAGGAGGGAGGCATGAAAGTCAGTGAAATACCAATTTGAAGGTCGCAACCTTTCGTTGATCTGAGCAGATGGACTGGTTTGTGATCTGGACCTTTCAGAGGGAAGGTCGATGAGTGTGAGTGATGCCACACTAAATGACCAAACAGAAGGGCTCTGCAGACAGGAAATGTTTTCACAGGAAAACAGATGTTACAAATGAGGCTCTTTCACAACTAAGTGATTCTGGGTTCTTCAGACAGTAAAGCGACATTTGATCAATGTATAACAAATTTAAAAGATTAAATTTGACTATAAATCCTATAGCGAAATCGTATCTATCTATCTATCTATCTATCTATCTATCTATCTATCTATCTATCTATCTATCTATCTATCTATCTATCTATGACTGACGAACATATAATAATTTGTGCTGATTACAAGATGAGCCATTAAAATCGTTTAATCTGAATCCAACTAGGTTAGGGTCAATGGTGGAAACAGAAATTAAAAAGG
>CAJRST010038888.1:20285684-20308049 GCA_907169785.1 Menidia menidia
CCTGCCTCTGAAGCTGATACGTACGCTGTGTTGGTCATTTGAAAATAGGATTGTCTGCTGCCATCGAATGGCTGCAGCCACAAAGCCAACATGGACTCTTTTTTTGCCCCAGCTGACCATTCTAGTCCCAACAAGAGCTTTTTCTGAGATGGTGAGAAAGACCACTAGAGGGGAAAATTAAAGCCTCGATAGCTACACGGCTTTGTTTTGTTGTTTTGAATTTAAACATGATCAATTTGGGTCGCAGCACACTGTTCATCATGAAGATGGACAACTGTGTTAGAAGAAATAGTTTTAGCTCATTTGTTTTTATGTTTTGTATCAAATTTTAATTGAACCCCCGGCAGATTGATGGCTCCTGAAACTAATCCGGTTAGAACATATCTCTGGAATATTGTCTAATTCATCTTCAGGCTTCAAAGCAGATGTTCTGTTATTGGATTGAGTTTGTATGTTAAACCAATCACAAGGGGTGTACGTTAAGCAAAAAAAAAAGAAAAAAGGGCTATAAATCATCCAGGTTTCTGTGATGTCAGTGCAAAACTAAAGGAGAGCTTGGTGATGGTAAAGACAACTATGGAAAGGTTCAATAAAAATGTATGTGAGTGGAAATGAGGTCCTTGTGTAGTTGTTTCCTCAATTTCTTCCCAAAGTTCCCTCAAGCTTTTTAGACTCTGGTTTCTGGTTGACTTTTGAATCAGATGCACCGAGTTTCCAAACCTGCATTTCCTACTGCACAATTTAAAAGCGATTAACTAAGTGACATAATAAAAAAGTTTGAAGTTTTGGCTTTGAATTGAAGAACAGTGTGTACTTTTAATAGCTGGCCATTGGCTACGTTTGCGGTAGTCTCTACATGCCTGCCCACACCATGAGCCCACATCTACTTTATCCTGGAGCTGACAATGTATGCAAATTACAAATACAGTCTTTAAAATGGTGCAATTTACATTGATCACAATTTCAGTGTGGTGATCTTATCTAGAAGGAAGGGGAACATTGTGCATTAGGTAGGGGAGGGGCAGAGTAGAAAAAATTAAACTCTTTACACTCATGTTGGTCTTGTCACTGCTGGCAGAGGACACACTCCATCTTTTGGCAGCTTTGGCATCAACAGGTGGAGATTCTCTATCCTTGTCTGCACTGTGAATCTTCCTGTTCAGGTCCTGAAACATGTCCTGGTGGCGTTTCCGGGTGTGCATTATTTTCTACACAGGGACATCGCACGTTATGTACAAGGCAAACAGCACAGGGTCTTATCAACTCTACTTTATGCCCTTCACATCTGCTTTTTCTAAATCTCTACAGTACAATGAATTTGGAGAAACAAATCTAGGACTAAATCTAGAAGTGTGGAAAGAGGAAATCAGATTTTGTTGTAGGTTTAAGAATCTCTGCAGGAATCAAAGAGACTAAAATTACCTCAAAGTCAAGCTCTGCATAGCGTGATTTTCGTCTCTGGGGGAAAACGAGACAAAGAGATTAAAGATGTGTCTTGAATCTGTGTGTGTTTTGAGCACAAAGCTCCAGCCTTTCGTGGCGTTTCTGCGCATCGGCCACTTTCGAGGGACTTTTTCTGGGAGTGAGTCATGGGGAACAAAACAAGGTCTGCTGCTGGTCATTCTGACCCCGCTGACACCAGAGTGCAGCTAACAGACTGTGAGCGGAGGACCTTTAAGTCCTCTGTCACAGAGTGGTGGAGGAAAAGCTGACCTTCAGGCTGCCCGCTTCCTCTGGCAGCTGCTGCCTCGCTCCCCGTTATGGAAGTGTGTTTAGCTCTGAAGTAAAAAAGACTCCAGCAGGCGGATGCCCGGGACACTCTGTGCCTCGTCCTGCTGCTGCTGTCTGCACGGCTCAGCCACTGCTAACCTTTTCAAAGCCGCTGTCCTTATTTGGGATGGGGAGAGCTGGGATGCTTCTGGCGATGCGGTGTGTGTTATGAGTAAAACCACGGGGCTGTAAGCGTCAGATGGGATGGCCAAAGCAATGGAGGAATGAAGTGACAGTGCTTCTCTGGGGAGAGCTGATTAATGAGTCTAAATCTGAGAAACCTTTAAATATTTGCTTCAGTAATGAATGCTTCCCCTGGCGACGTCCTATTTCTATGCTGGGAGAATTTTGCCTTGCTCCAATACATGGTACAACAATGATTTCAGAGGGTCATAGTGTAATCACAGATGTGATGAAAGGGTCATGTGTTTGAGGGTGATCTACAATCAAACAACAGCAAAAACATTCACAGTGCTGGTGTTCTGCCACGGAAATCAAGAATGGCCATATTTCCCAATACTAAACCCATCAGAACAACCACCAGATTCAAGCTGTATTCCACATCGAACTCTTTACTACCGGAAAAATGTTAAGCTTTCACTTGTTTTAGTTTTTTTTTTATATTGTGGAAGTTCACCGGTCCTCTGAAATGATGAACTGTGTAAAAATACCACATTCTTTACAGATTAATTGCACGCTTTGTTTCTAATTCTATGTGATGAAACCCAAAGTGATGAGTGCGATCAAATTATTTTTTTTTTCTTCAGATGTTACTTCACTATATTTTTGTATTTGAGGATTGAACTGCCTGGTAGACACTAAAGTATATCTGAGACCGGGGGGGAGGTTCAGTCCATGTCTCAGCCATTAAGGGAATTCCCAGAAGTGGTAATGGCATTCCAGCTGAGGAATGCCATTAACAGGTCAGTATTTTATTTTGATATATTTTGTTCTGATAGGAATAGTATTGTAAGATTTTCTTACATTCTTATTGACATTCTTATCTCATTTATTCAAATGTTGTTTCTGGAGGTAAGCAACTCAAAAATATTTGAGAATTTGCTGAATAAAGCAAAAGTCTCCCTTTAAACCTGACGTATGAGATGTGTTACCAGTCCGATCACATGCGGGTGGGTCTCCAGGTCTTACCTCCAGTGAGCTCATGGACAGCGTAGAGACGGTTTCACTTTTGGACATCACACCGGAGTGGCCAGAGTCTCCCCCTTCACACATGTTGCCGGCCACCTGGGGGTCTCGGGGCACGTTCTGCAGATTGTGTGCAGGTGAGTCTCTGTCAGAGCACGACACACTGACCTGGTCAGAGGGCAGGCTCTTCAGCCCAAAGCCAGGCACTGGCTCTCCGGTCACAGGGTTAGCCAGGTGAATGAGCCTGGTCTGAGGCAGCTGCTCCAGGCCCAGGTTATACTTGGCTGTCTGATCTTCTTTTCCCTTTGACGGTTTAAGGGTTCCTGTGTTATTTGCTGGTAGAATGACGTACCCTGGGCCTTTGCCAGCTCCCTCAGAGCTGCTGCCTTCACCATTCCCCCGGGGCACATCTCCATCCAGCTGCTTGAAGAGCTCCCCGTCACAGATATAGATGGATTTGGCGCCCGGCAGCTCTGTGCTGATTCCCTTGGCGGCGCCTTTGTCCCTGCGCAGAGTCAGCGTGTGGTTGGTGTAGTCAGCCACGTTCTGGAGGTGAACCTTTGCCATGCTGGCAGGCATGGTGTTAAAGTTGGAACCCTTTTGGAGCGTGAGGGCCCCAGAGGAAGCCTTCTCCTCTCCTTGGAGGGATGAGCGCTTCATGGTGCCTGGAGACAACGGAGAGATGGAAAAGATGCGGGGCAAGATTAGACTTACTCAGGTATTTCCTTAGATGCAAAGAAAGATAGCTGCAATCTTATATTTACACAAATACATCCAACAAGTCCTGATGTGCCATGAGAGAAAGAAACATTTTAATAGATACATTGATAAAAGCAGAAGCTGATAATGACTAAGTAATAAAGTAATCCATATTAAAACTGATTGTGGAAATGTTTGTGGTGTGTGTGGTTCTGACTGAACGATGGGAGGAGTGTGGGTCTTCTGTAATCATTCTGTCTGCCTTTACTGGCAGAAGCCTGCCAGGCTCCTTGGAGAAGACTGTGAAGCAGCCAGCTAGGGCTAGCCTCACAGAAAGTGTGGGTAAAGCTGGCGTGGAGCTCACGCTGCGTCTTTGTGTGCTGCTGTTGCCACGGTCACCCTTTACAGGGAGAACTGGGGCTACTCCAGCATATTCTCCAGACAGGCACCTGTATGTGCTGGGATCTGTCTGCTGTTGAGCAAACAGGGCAACATTGATAACTGGTATTTATTTTACCAGAAACCCAGGTTTGAGTAGTCCTCAAAAACTTTGACAATCCAGGGTTGCCGCCAGGAGTTGTGTTACATTGTTCCCCACCTCTGCTGCTAACTCACAAAACCCCATAATGACTGTGTCTGCTCCAAGACCACTCCAGGCTGATAACAAACATGTAATTGATACAAGGGGACTAAATTCAGAAAATCTAAAAAAGAACAAAAAAATTATAAAAACATTAAATATTTAAATATGAAATCTCTCCTTTCCCAGTCGGCGTCAGTAAATGATCTCATTGGTGTTCATCATATTGATGTATTCTGTTTTTACAGAGATCTAGTTGCAGCAAGACAAATCTACTGCTTCTATTTAAATGTTTCTGTCTGCATTCTCTGAATTTTTATCTCAGTAAGTGCATAGAGATAAAGTCATTATAGTCTGTGAATTTAACATTCAGGCAAATGTTGAAAATGACTACATATTAACTTTAAAGGCAACGTTAGATTCAATAGAATTTTCTCATAATGTCCACAGTTCTACAGGCTCTCTAATTTCCATCATTCATCTTGTGCAGACTTATGACTTTGAGGGTGAACAATTAACAGTATTTCCTCATAATCCTGCTTTATCTGACCATTTTTGATGTTCAAAATCATAACTTAGAGTATCCATCTTTACTTCTGTGGATCATGGTTGTGTTGTCAAATGCAACAGTAATTTGTGATGTTGCCCTTCTGAAAGAGCAGGTAGTCAGTCTGAGGAGCCTAGCTCCTTGGTGAAATTTACAGCTACGTACCTTAAAGCAGACTAAGATAGTTAAGAAGAAACTCATTTCTAAGGAGCTAGAGATAAAACAAAACCATGTAAAAGAAAGCCTTTTCATTTATTTATCCCTCACTGATAGAAAAGAAAAATAATCCCGGGCTTCCCTCAGTTCCGTATCCAATCTGACAAAGTGTTCGATCTCTGTTTGAGCAAATATTCCTTGAAATATCAGTCATGATGATTCCATGAGCCTTCTCACCAACAAAACTGTTTCCATCAGACCGAAGATCCATGGAATGTTTCCCACTCTTACCCCTGATGTATTTTCAGGTATATCTGCTTCAGACGTTGTCTTAAAATTCCAATTTGTATTTATGTAGCGTTTGTAAAATAACCAAAGGTTTCTTAACAAGTATTGTGTCAGAAAGCTAATTAAAAAGCCCCAGTGAAAAGGTGAGTCTTCAGGGCAGATTGGAGTTAGAGCATGACGGATAGCTTGAGGGAGGGAGTTCCAGAACACCTGTGTCAGAGGAGAGCAGGGTCTGGGATGAGGCGCGTAGATGCAGAAGGTCAGACAGTGTGTCACTGCTCTGTCAAGCTACAAGCTACAAATGAACTCAGGTGCATGACAAAGAAACAACACAGAAAGTAAATACAAAGGCTTATTAAGTCCTTGGTGACAAGAGAGTGGAAGCAGGAGTTGGCCTGACTTAGCCTACAGCTCCTAAAGTCTGCGCAACCCAACCTAAGCAAACCACAACCAGACGAGATGGTGAAGTGCAAGAGCAAGTGCAAGAGAAAGGAAATGTTTAAAGTGAAAGAAGGCAGACTTCGGGATATGATTTTATTTCATCCTGCATATTTGCTTGGGAGAAGCAAGAGAGAGATAGCATAGAGAAATGAGATTTGAAAGACTATCCAGTGTGTGGGGCACATATTTCATGGAGGCATATCTTTATAGAGCATAGATGGGGTCTGTCTCACCGTAGAATGTAGCAATAATCTAGAGCAGAATGTTGATGGTGGAAAATGGCGTTACAATAGTTTATCTTTGGGTTAACTATGGTATAAATACAGTCAGTCTTTGTCCTGCAGAGAGCCTCTTTCTAAGATTTCACATCAGGCCTGTTTTCTTGTAGCTGAGGACCAGTAGCCTACGTTGTGCAGATATCGGTAGTGAGGCAGGTGCAGGCAGGTGGTAGTCCAGTGTTTGGGGGACGCAAGAGTGTCCAGACATTGGGGTAAGTCATGATGATTTATTAAGTCATCTTGTGAGATCTCTGGGTAACCAAGTAAATTTTGGTCTCCAGCAGATAAGATAGAGCGGGCATTCCTTAAAGTGATGACGTGCTTTGGGTGTTGTCTAGAAAGGAACTAGGGACAGTGAAAAGGACATAGTGGCTGAGGGAGGGATACCAGTGGAACACATTAGATCCAGTGTATGATCTTTAGAGTGGTAGGGTCTTTGACATGTGGCATGACAAGGGGTTCAGTGGTGACAAGAATTCAGCAGCAAAGTTGCAACTGGCAGAGGCCCAAAGAGAAATCTGAACCAGTCATCTTGGTCTCCACACAGGAGATGGAGACTCAGAACAGGCAGGGCTACCCTCCTATCTCGCCTTAGGAGGGAGATAGATAAGGACAATCAAGAGTTGAGGACACTCAGAGAGCGTTAGGATAATACACTTGGACATAAGAGTCAGACATCAAAGGTCCTTTCCTATCATTAATATTGTTATGGATGAGAGGATCCTTGTTATTCATAGAGCACATAGTTAGCAGGAAAGCATAGGGGAGACAGAGGGGGGGGGGGCACGTGGCACAGAGCTTCAACCAGCACCCCAGAGATGACACAGGAATCCCTCTTCATAATCCTGTTTCAGGAGGCTCTGCGTATATATCAGGGGCATGGTTAGAGTCCAGGAGGAATTGTGTGGTTATACAGTAATTTTGAATGGCATTATCTTTTATTCTAGTCTTACAATGAGGAATTAGTAGTGGTAGTTATTTCTGACCTTAACCTGAACTTCTTGACTCTCATATAAACATGTTTCTATGTTTAGCTTTTTTAATCTCTCTAATGTCTCCAAAGGGAGGAACAACCTGTTTCAGATGGAAAAATTGTTCCTTTAGGATCGGACAGCTGTGATTTTTTTATTATTGATCTGTCCTAGAAACTCAGTGGTAGGCTTCCAGCTGATCCAAAATGCTGCAGCCAGAATTCTGATGAGAACCAGCAGCTGAGATCACATATTTCCACTTTCAGCTTCTCCTCACTGGCTCTCTGGCCCCTCCCAGCTGTGAGTTTCGGTTCAGGAGGCAAAGAGATGTGTTGGCTTTTCTTTTTTCAAAAGGGAATAAGCCATAATTGGCAATTTTGGAATTTAACGAACTGGATTTGATTGGATTACAGTGATACCAATTGGCTTGAATTGGACTTGATCTTTTAACAACGGTGATGGAAAAAAAAATCTGATTACATGCTCAGTTTTGATGGTCATTTTCCAAAGTTATTTTTATGTTTCTTATCATGTAATATGTGTTGTCTTGGTTGGTGCTGTCTGTGTCAGTGGAAAAGACGACGCAGACATTAGCTTAAAGAATTTTTTTTTTAACTGAGTTTGTGCAGTCGAACACAGGGAGGTGTTCTCTGAATAGAGAACACCTCCATGTTCTCTATTCAGGGTGGTTTATTGTAACATTAGAGTTAATTTTAAATACATTTCTTTCTGATCTATCATTGTCTTTTGCTTCTTCAGACAGACTAAGACTCTTAAAATAAAGAATTCCACAACGCGACCTAAATTTGACATTATTGTGATTTGGTGCTATTTCAACAACACTGGATTGACTTCAAATTAATTTCCTAGAGGGAGATCCCATTTCCTTCTACTGTCGTCTTACAGTACGGTATATTCCAAAATTTAAATTGCACTAATTTCTGTGGATTTCTCTTTTTTTAATTACATTTAGCATTCCCATGCATAATGCTTAGTGATTTTATATTTTCCTTGGTCGACTTACATGTTTTCTCTTGCAATGCTCCCATTTTGTTTGAGGGTTTTACAAATGCTAGCCTAAACTTAATTGGTTTTGAGTTGAGCCATTCTCTTCAAAGAATTTTAGAATAATTTCCATTGTCTCAGTTGACAGCTTTTGTGTTGCATTTCTTGCCAGTGAGTCAGATGATATGAATAATGGGCTGAGAGACTTTTTATGTTCTATTATAAAAATGTTTTTGTCAATGTTGACTGAATAATCTGTCAAAATTAATGATAAAAGAGGTTAGAAAATACTAACTTTAGTCAATTTTATTTAGTGTGCAAAGCATAATTAAGCTATGGCTTTGATTAGGGCTCATTTCAATAAATCTAAGGAAAAACTTTTAGTTAGTCTCTAATGGATACAAAAGTTAAACAATTTATGTTATTTTACACGACACATTGTCTTTTTTTATGTAAGCTCAGTAGAAGAAGACAATATGAAGTACAGTAACTACAACTTGTGAAAGCATACCAAAGACTGATCATTAAAAGAAGAGTTGAGTTGCTTTATAATATAATATAAGTATTTCAACTGTTAAAAAAATGCATTGCAGCTGACATATGCTGGTATGAGCTTTTGGCCAAACCTCCTTTTAACATAACAACTGTTGGCTGATGGCAGCATGGATGAACAACATCACATCTTGACTGCTAAACCATAACGGACAACTCTCCATACTGAACTTAGAAACTAAAAAACTATACTAAAACTTAACTCTTTGTTTAACTTTGTTATCAGTCAATAAGTAAGAAAGAAAGAAAAAAAACACCCACTCATCTCTCTGTCGTTATCTCTCCCAATTCTTCACTGTCATCTCTCCAATGGCCTGTCTGTGTCTCTATAGCTTTTCTGTTCCAGATGCTTCTCTTGATATTTTGTCCAGAGTGACAATCAGATCTGAACTCCCAGCAGCTTTCAGAGCAGAACCAGTATCTGATGCGCCACTGTCAGAAGGGACTTAATTATACAGCCACAATGTAGGAATGACTTAGACGGCCATATTTATTTTCATTTAACCACTCAACAAATGTTCATCCAACTCCCATCAGCCTGAGCTTTACGTGTTTTTCATCAGTCGAGTTGCATTTCGTGTCAAAACAAGCTCCTCGTTAAAACGAATGTGCTGTGATGTTTTTTGTTCAGCACAACTGTAAAGATTAGGGAAAACAATGCTCACATCTGTTCATAGACAGGAATATGAAACAGTCAAAGTATACAAATAAGGCACAAGGATTAGTAGCTTTGAAGAAGCACGCTCCGAAGCTTAATAAAAAGCACAAACAAACAACTCCACACACAACGGGAATCTCACCTGATCTGCAGGCCATATCCACATCTTTTTCAAAGTCAGTCTAAGGACAGAAAACAGCCAAGCATGTTAAACTATTCCAACGGCCCTATTTTTTTGGTCAAAAATGTTAGGTAGAACTTTGCTTACCATGAGCTGAGCGTGGCCATTTTGAAAAGATCCTCCTGAATCTCCATTAGCATCTTCCTGCCGATCCACCACGCGACACTTTACCGCCTCCTGAACCTGCACAGTGCAATGTAGTGATACTTTTTATAAGCAAAATAAAAAAAACACAGAGGGGGGACAACCCTCAAGAAATACAAAAAAAAGAAGCTGGGTTAAAAGCTTGTCCCAAAGACAACACCACAAGCTAAAGATCCAGTTGGAGCTTAGATTAACAATACTACTTCCAAGTGTGGTAAGAATGTGTTGAAGAAGATCCGTGGTAACTTTTAGTTGTTTGACCAAGTCCTGAACCTCCATATCTGTTTAGTTATTGTACAATACAGTAGCTGAATATCTAAAAGATGTTAAACAAATAGTAATAAAATCATGGTGACCTTTGGATATTTTCACCATGTCTATGCTACAATTCCAACCTTCCAACTGCTTTTCAATAGATTTTTGTTATATGTTTCCAGCATTTTCGAATAAAAGAAAATAATTTTGCTTTGGGATCATTTATATGTGATTAAGTACACTTCAGTAGAAGGGAAGTGTTGATTTAAAGTACCTCTCGGCGGAGGATGCAGTGAACCATGACAATGACGAAGCCTTCCAGTGAGTCAAACACAGCAAAAAGGATCTGGAAGAGGGCTGAGCGCCGGTCTGTGATAGCCAGGACCGCTGACATCCATGTGAGGGCCAGGAGTGGCAGAACCACACAGGAGCTCCACAGCGAGGCCCTGCAGGTCAGGAGCAGAGCCACAGTTCAGCATCTGCTGCTGATCACAGCACACGTCTGCAGGAAACATCTGACTCTCTTCACAACAGCAAAACCAAGTTCAAAAGTAAACAATGTTCTAACAGTATTATTAGCTAGTACTTGCTAGTGAATACTATTAGGAGTCATCAACTCTGCTCATGCATTATTAATTAGCATCGCAAGATGTAATTCTGCTACTATCGCAAACAAAAACATACATCCATAATCTGAAAATATATATGTTCAGAACTCACATATATTACATGCATGTATGTTTAAGATGGTTTCATCAAACCATAGAGGATCCAATGTCACAGGAAAGAGAGGGAAGGAGAGAGGCTGAGCAGTGGAGGGAAAAATGGAATGAGGCGGAAACAGAATGCAAAAACAAACAGAGGGAGAGAAGAGGACAGACAGAGAAAGACTCTGAAGGATCAATCCTGCTCTTCTGTTCTTGTTTGTATATCTGAATCATCAGTTTAGCAGTTTTGTTCTGCTGGGAGCATGAGGGGAAAAAAAAAAAACAAGAACGAAAACTATATCCTCAGTGAAAATGATGCCAAATTAATTTAACATAACCAGCAGGTTTAAATGTGATCAGTGTCCAGAGGAGAAAAGCATTCTCAAAGAATAAAACAGCAAATGTAGTGAACGCATTGCCTTAAATGCATCCCAATCTGAAAATGTGCCTGATTAGAAATGTTTGCATTACATCCTATAACAACTCCTGTGAACCATCCAATCCAATCTTGTGCTCAGTCCCTGATGTAAGGCTTTCGTTTTGTCCCTACCTGTTAATTATTACTGGCATCACTGTCTAATCAACTTATTATAATTCTAAAGGAACAAACAAAGAAGAAAAAGATCATTTTACATTCAAATTCCTGTCAGAAATTAAGACGTTTTTATCCATTACCATCAGAGATTGTCACCAGTGTTGATTTGTGTTTTAAATTCACGCATAATTAGTCAGCAGGAGGTCATCCCTGTGATTGTGTCAACAGGAAATACTAAGGACAGGCTCCATGGGAAGAAAGGGGCAGACGTGTACCAAATCAGGTATGTCAGCTAAAGGCTCCATCCACGTATTTCATATCATTATAGGCTCACCCAAACCGTCTCTAAAACAAGATAATTTTAGAGCTGGTTACAGAACATAGTGTAAGAAAAGTAGCACTAAAAAAGTAAAACAATATGTAGGTGAAATTATGGACGTGCCTTCACTGGTAAAAACATAAGATCAACTGTCACTGCCTCCGGAGAACACGCTCCTTACTTTGATTTGACTCAGTGTGGGTTGATATGTGGGTATATTACCAGTGTGGGTTATATATGTTTACATATATATTACAGCAACAACCAATCCACTCTAGTAAAATACATTTTTAAAAAGATCTATATGACATAAATCAGTTCACGCATTTCCTAAAAAGCATCTTTAAGTCAAATGTGGCTCTCACATTTAAGTCCAGGAAAGAAATATCAGTAATTCAGTATTTGACAGAATAAATAATATTAGTGGAATTAGTCTGAAATTAAAAAATGAAAACACCCCAAATGGGAGTCCACATTTGTGTTGCTAGACATTACAACACCAATCCAATCCATGTTTTCCTCGGCCCTTTATTCAAGGACTATTACCAATAAAAGATTAAAGCAGGTCAATAAGAGGTGGACGGTAAATGGAATGAATTCTTATGGCACTTTGTTAACCGCTCAAAGTAACTTATATTTCAGGTAACATCCTCTCTCCATCGATCCCTCTTTTTCTTTCTGATCGATGTTGCAGGTCTGGCGAGGAAATTCAGACAAGTCTCTCTCCAGCCACTATCTCCAGCCTCGCCTGGGGATCCTAAGGAGTTCACAGGCCAGACCATACACAGAATTCCTCCGTCACGTTAGACACAGCAGGGAGAGGGTTGTAGCTTTACTTTTAGTGAATGACAATGTCTTTTTCTCTGGGCTCTTTAACCATCACCTTCTGTGTGCACGGAAGCTTCCGGAAAACCAGGAGAGAAAGGCTGAAAATCAGCCCCTCCTGTTTGGCTCAGTGTCAAAGCGAAAGGAGGGGTTTGGTGTGAGAAACCTCAATGGAGTGTTTCTACAACATGCCAGTCCTTTCTGGTTAGACCTTATAGGGACTGTCATGAGTTTAGAGAAGACGTTAAGAAAAAACCTGAGCTCCATGGGCTGTTTGACCCAGAGGTGAAGCGATGCCCTCCAGAGGATCGAGCCAGTTTCTTTCTGTTAGCTAGCAGCTAATGACGATGCACGTACCATGAGACGGGGTTTAGACCTCTTATTCTGTACCAGGCCTTATCTATTGGTTTGGTTTATGAATAGAAGTAGACATTATGCTCCTTCTTCATTAATTGGGATTTTTTTTTTTTATCTAAGATGTTTGAGGAAGTGGTTATAGCACAAAGAAATAAGTAAGAAATGCTGAAACCTAAGGGTCTAAATAAACAAATGAATATATCTTACATATATTTTTTCATATTTTTCCCACTTAATTCCCATTCAAACATGTTTATTTACTGCAAAATTGAATAATTTCTGTTCACCTTAAGCACACGAAACTTGACATGTGCGTCAAAAACATAGCAACGTGGACATCACATATAGCTACTGATTAAAAATGCTCTGGACTGATACCAGTAGGCTGCACAGTTTTGCAATCTGTTTGCTATAAGCTGCAGCCTCAGCCGTGAGAAACTGATGGAGCAAATCAGGATAAACACAAAAATATAGCTAAGCATTTTCCGCTTCCCTACCTTGATAAAGCCAGAACAGCACCTACAGCTAGCGTTTGTATAAAAGTTTGACTATCAGAGAAATCCAGATTTCTCTGCAGGTGCCTTTACTGACAGGGTCTGAGATTAAGAGTCTGTGGTAATGGGTTTCCATTGAAAAATGCAATTTAGTCAAGATTAATCATTAACGTTTCTTTTGAATTGGGGTTTGAAGCTGAAACTTTGACCCATCTGTCTGATAGCGTTTTTATGTTTCTGTATGGTTTATCTACATGTATCTACAAGGAGCAGAATCGGTGACAAGTTTTAGACTCTGCTCCAAACTTTAGACTTGACTTAAAGTCATGTCTAGTGATTAATTCTAGTCTATCAGGGCACAGAAAACCCTTTTGGATGAACTCAGAAGACCTTACTGGTCCATTAAGCTCTCTTAATAGTAGTTTTGCTTTTCTATTAAACTGTATGAGACAGTGAAAAAGGATTAATCTAGTACCATCATAATAGTAACACTATGCAATTAATTACAACTGATTTCCCTATTTGGCATATCCACAATCACTTGATATAGAGGACCCCGCTGCTTCTGCAGTGGTGTCAGCCTGTCGCAGCTCAGGCCGTGAGATTAAAACCCTCACAAATAACATGTAGCACCACTAGCTGAGAACCAGGCAAATGACTGCTCCAGTTAGGATCGGATTCTAACCCATTCTTTCCACGCAGCTCTGAAACTAGCTGCACGGCCCCTCTGCATACAGGACCTCCGTACTGTCCGCTTTGTGACTCAAATACACGCACAGACTCACATTCAATCAGTAACACAAATGCACTGACATATATAAAGTCAACAGTTTCATTTGATAGGCAGCTAGGAACTTAAGGAGCGATGTGATTCTGAGTCAAATCCTGACTGTCTGAGTGGCAGGGGGAGAAAAGATGACAGAGAGATACAGGACAGCAAACGGATCGAGAGAGGAGGAGGGGAGGCAAACAGCATAGGAGAGAACAGAGGAGTTAAGGTAAAATAATTAGTGGGACTAACATGGCATTACTGGTAGCTGTGGTGGAAACGTCAGCCGAAGAGATAACTCCGCACTTGGCACATTTGAGCGTCATATTGTACAGTGGCACTGTCATCTGACTGCAAAGTCAAATCAACACGCTGTAACATACACAAACAGATACAGATGCACCTGCACACAGACTCACCGGTGCACGCGTGCTGGGGAGCACACGCTTCGACGGGCACGCACACACAGTGAGTCACAGTGTTCTCGCACAGTCTCTCTCTCAGGGCTACCATCCTGCACAGAGTTTGGTGTGTGTTTGGGTGGACCTGTGTGCGACCGGGGGGGGGGACAGGGTGGGCGGGTCGATTCCGAGCTGTTGCTGGACATTTCCTATTCAACGTGACGTCTAACTCTCCGCTCTAGAGGCCGGTTTGAGGGCTCTATGACTCCTCTGTGAAGGCCGAGATAGACTGGGGCAGGTTCTCAGACTCCGTCTAAACGCCTGATGCCGGGCAGGATCTTTTCATGAGGGGCGGGACGTCCCTAATTCTGCATCCCCTCTACCTGACTGACACGTTTACCGCAAAGCCAACCTCTCCTGCAAAGGCGTACACAAAGCGTCACTCCACAGATCTACACAGAAATGTGGGCTCCACCTTCACCAATTCACTTCCACGCTCCCAAAGGAAAGGTCATGGTTAATGTAGAGAAAAACTACGTCATCATGGTGAGATCTCAGACCCTTGTGTTCTCTCTATCCATCAGACCGCTCCTGAAAGTATCCACTTACATCATGACAGACAGTCTGACTGGAAAGAACTGGGAAGTGATCAGTCAGAGATAGAGATGGGAGAGAAGTCTGCTTCACATCCTCAGGACAAAAGGAGTCTGATATTCCTGTGCAGTGCTGAAAGGTCACGCTAACTAAACCTAACCGGCCCTTCGGACTTGTTTTTTTGGTCTTTTTAATATTCTGAAATGCTATTCTTTAATGAATATGGCTGATAGACAAAAACAAACACTGTTTAGTGCAACAAAACCATTTTCACCCTACCATTGGCACTTGGAAGTATGGTAAACAAAATAGCAGTCCTGACTGAGCACCTTTATATTAAACTAGACCCTTTGCTGATCTTTGATCAATTTGGGTTTACTAAATTATCATGACTCACTATAAAGGATACAATTAGTCATTTTTCACATAATATTGTACTTCGTTCAAACTGTTTTTTTTTTCAATCAGCATGCATGATTTAAAAAGCAGCTACTGTTTAGATATTGTGTGATCACAAAGAAACAACATAACTAAAGTCTAAAAAACATTTAAAAACACAAACAAACTGGAGATTCAACCATAAAAATAGCAACTGATATGCCACCAAACAGCGTATACTAAACAACAATTAGCCCTGCCGAGCCGTCAGAATCAATTTTTGTGGCCTCGAGATGCCAGGATTAAAAATAACATAAAGGAAAAAATTCAATTTCTAGTAAAAGGGCAAGACGGCCGTTAAATGTGCGCTAGAGGCAGTGATATTAAAAAGCTATCAAGTCCGCTAAAACACACAATTTCCCTGGACTTAAGAACTGAGGTGAAAGGTGGTTGGAAAGGTGGGGTGAAATGCATTAAGCTCTACAAATGTATAAAAACTCCGGCTGGAACTATTCTTTGTGGTTATCCACTAAAAAAAAAAACTTTTTTTGCACATGAGACATTAAACGTAAGGTTCGACAAAGATAAAAAACATTTATTTAAATACTGAAGAATGAAATTAACCTGTTCGCTGTAAACACGCTTGATTATGAAACCATTGGCGTGTTTGTTAGGAAGGAGACATACTGTGCCGCTTTGAGTTGGACATTTTCTGTCTGGTTTAATTCTCTCGGCTAATGAGTCTTTAATTTTCCAGGGAGTGGAGCCTCGGTGGCATGGCCTGTTCCCCGAGCCCGGGCCGACCGGCACCATGCAGATGCCACTGTGCGCTTAATTAGATTCTGCACATATTAATTAGCTTCATTAAACATGTTTTTCGTTTGATTCCTCTGTGAAGTGTGCACGTGAACGGAGGGGGCTGGGGTCGCGGCGGGGAAGAAAAGAAGACATATTGGTCCTCTCTTTGTTCTGCTGGTTGCCACACAATGAGATGTCGCAGCACCGGGGGGGCCACGTCCAAATTTGACCTATATTCTTTTGACCCGACAATAAATACGCCTCAAAACCCTCCAGATTACAGATATTTAAAATGCATATACATATTTCTTTTTGTTACATATTGGTAATACTCAACAAAAAGGCATGTTTTTGAAGAAAAGTTTAAAAAAACAAATTAATTGATTATTACCGAATAAGTTAACTTTTCTGATCAAAATTTGAATTAAACAACAGGTGTGTCACTAAGTCACATACACCTCCCGTATCAACATATACACATTACCACAATTAAACAGTAACAAAGTGATGGAGCACTTCAAGAAGTATCCGATCAAGAAAATAATCCAGAATCATGCATTTTTTAAAAGATCCCTTTGTTAAGAGCAAGTTCTGCCAATAACTGACTGTTTTACTGTAGAGTTACTGAGCTAAAGAAACAGGAGGAGTGAATGTTCCTGTCCTCTCACACATAAAGCAGACAGCAAAGGAGAGGACAGTGGAAACACTGTAACACTCACCTCAACACATCACCTCTCAATAACTATCCTAGTGCCTTTAAACAGTAAGTTATTTAAAATACACGGCTAACAAATCATACATAGTGCATCCTTGCTCAGTTCCAAGCTTTTCATTAATAAATATAAATCATAAACTAAGATCACCTTAGATGAACAACACATACACATACTAATATCGCCACTGAAGCAGAAAACGATTCAGTAGTTCTTAACCCACTTTTAGCAGAAACTAACAAAGCCAAAGTTTTTCCAATGGGTGGGCTCTCTCTGCCTCTCAACGTAGCCTCAGAGCTTTGACCTGTTGGAGGAAACTCTTTGTGTGTAGCCCTCTACAAGTCCAACTAAACTGTTTCAATTTAAGAGCTCGACCATTTTCAGGAAGAACAAAATCACAAGCAAGGGTATATATCAAAGTGGTGATGTACTTACTTGTTATATCTTACAAATTCATGAAAAAGAGGGTGCTGGCCAGACAAAATGTGTGGTGTGAAAGCTCACCGCTAAGCCAGTGAGCAGACAAAGGTCTAAGCCTTTAGCTGTTTGGCTCAGGAGTTCACGGCTGAAGTTTGGCTTCGGCCAGTTTGGCTTCGGCCAGTTTGGCTTCGGCCAGTTTGGCTTCGGCCAGTTTGGCTGCCAACTCCCTGACTCGCGAGGTCAAGTTCAGCCTCAGGAAGAATTTAGCCTAAAGGTTAGCTGCTCACTTTGGTGCCTACTGGGATGCTCCAGGTGGGATCTCATCAGAGAACTGCTACAGCTACTCTGGACAGTTCCCTCTAATTTCCCCAGGTCCAAGGCCAATTATGAGGAAGACCGACCTCAGCTAGCTTCAGGTAACTATCCTAAATCACGTGACCTCCCAGTTTGCTTTTTGTGGGCCACGTGGCTCTCAGCCAGGCAAATCAAAAGCTTTTAGACAAACAATGGGCTGAGAACTTCACACGTGACTTCGGTTTTCCTCACCTCCTCGTGGCTCAAAGGCTTCTTCTTTCATTGAATATAAATCTAATATATTCTAATATTCAGTCTTGCCACAGTCTTTAAATGGAATTCTGGACTTTGGATTGTATTATTGTCCTGTTGCATAATCCTGTTTTATATTAATTTATTTTTTTTTTACCCTGAATAATTTCATTTCCAGAGGAGTTCATGGTGGACTTCTTGGTCCTCTGGCTGAAGAAAACCAGCCCAAATCACCATTACTCCCCCACCATGCCGACAGCTGCTATGAGGTGTTTGTGCTGTTTGTTTTCTGTGCGTTCTGACCAAACATTATCACTTTGCTCCGTTCTTTGTTCCAGAAGTTGTGAGCTTTCTTGTGAGCTTGGCAAGCTTAAGCCGTGCCGCCATGTTCCTTTTCCAAAGAAGAGGCCCAAACAAATAAGCCAGCTTATTTCTTCTAACTGTGCTGTCTTGGCCTTAAATGTTTAACTTACTAACTGGAATTTTGACAATTTCTGCTTGACTCCTTTTTGCTCTTAACTTCAACATTTTTCTACTTCAAAAAGTATTTACATACTGGGTCTGGATTTTTGAATAAGTAGTTTAGTTTGGATTAGTTTTTAGTTTCTTTTATCACAATATTGTACCCTTTACACAACTAAATGCTAATATGGAATGTTATAACATTAGAATATATTCTACATAAAAAAAAACTAAAAAAACAAAGTCACTGTTTATATCTTAGCTTTTAAAATCATGGATGTGACTAATGTGATGATATGGCGTAAAATACATAACATTTTAATACGAGTCAAAAGCTTCTTTCCTCAAGCCATATGGGACAAAATACTGGTTTGAATTTATGCACAAAACTGATTGTTGCTTCGTTATCTACCTGTGCTTTTACATGTTAAGTCAAAAGCAACAAAGAGAAAGCAAAAGAGACAAATCAGGTCTGTCATACACTCACATGGCCACATTCGAATGGCCATTCTATCTAAAATGAGCTCAGAGTGGAACTTTCTAACAGAGAGTTGCTCCAACAATCCCATCATGCAAAGACATGGTAACGAGAAGTATTGTTAATACTAGGATACTGCTATGCAACTAGCAAGCGTTATTAAAAGAAGCCACAGTTTGTCTATTGGTGAGGACCTCACACAGCATCATGTTGTGCTCTACGTAGCTAACAGGAGAAAGGATAATTGCAAGACTGAGAGTTAAACAATGGGGTGAATAGGCAGGAAGTAAAAGTAAGCCAATCAGAGAAGCTTGCTAGAGGATTCGGCTGGTTTGGTAATGGGCAGGGCTAGTAGCCACACATTAAGAGGAGAGTGGGATGGGCAGATATTTTTACCCAATCACTGATGAGATGGGAGGGGGCTTCTGAGACTGATGTGTTCCTGATTGGAGAGCCCTGAGTGAGAGAGAGGGGGATTCTGTGCAAACTCAAACATGGCATTTCAGACAACAAAACGAGCACAGCTGAACAGAGATCACGGAATAAAGCAAACATTTTTCAGAGAGAGAAAGAAAATAACATCGGAATGCAGCAACAATGCCAATGAAGACCAATGAAGAACAGTCTGAGAGTAAAGGGGAGCAGGGAGCTCGGCTGTCTGACGCAGAATCATCCATTTCATTTGCGGAGAATTGTAGTCAAAGTGTGTTTAGTCTTTTTTTTTAAACAAGATCTACATTCAAAGGAACACTCCAGCACTACGGTTATGATTTTCGAATGGAGGACACTCATAATATCTGGCATAAAATCAGAGGAGTGGAACTGTAAAACTGCATTCAGCAGATTTGTTCATAGTGTTTGGAAGCAGGCAGTAAAAACAAAAAAAGCAGGTGATCCTAATTAATTCCGATGACTGCATGCAGAGGTCTCAATTTTAATGACCCAAAACAACTTGAATTTAAAGAAAAAGCAACTCTGTCACATCCATCGTCCCCATAGAAACATGCCCATGTGCTCCATCACAGAAGAGTACGCTAAACTGGAATGAAATAAACAGTAGATCAGAAACTGCCTGCTTGAAAAGCTTCCTGGTGTCTCTTAATGAGGGAGCCTTATTGGCAGATATCACCCATAAAAATCTGAATGTGCAAATCAGACCTATTGCTGATGCTTTCTATTCCAGTTTGGTAATGTGAGGAAGACAGTTATTGGTTGAGGTTCAGCTGTCACAATAAGGCCATTTAATGTGCAATTTTTCAGTGCTGTTGGGAGGATATTTTACCCCAAATAGTTTCTTTAGTGTCTACAAAATACATCTTCATCCACATAAATCTTTGCTTCAGAAATACCTATCTGTAGTTAGGAAAATGCTGGAGTGTTTCTCTGGGAAAAAGGCTGTTTAGAATACAGCTAATGTTGGCATAATGCCATCTTTATTATAACAGGTCACATCTGCAGTCAACAAATAAAGACCAAAGAAAAAACAGTTCAGCTAATGAACCATGGTAATTTTATTATTACTTGGATTTTATCTCTATTATTTTGACTCATACAAGCTACAATGATAACAATTATTCAGAGAAGATGTGAAATTTAATCTCATAAAGGCTCTCAGACAAATGTATCACTGGAGTCTTAGAGATGGAACTCAAAAAGTGTAATTTAAAGCCCTGCTTCCCCTTACTGGAAACAACCAAACAGGAGAAAAGAGACAGGTGGAGTTACAGAACTTTAAGTCAAGAGCAACACCTGCAAACAAAGAGCAGCGGAATGAGAACGCCACACACTTTAAAATGTCAAAGAAAGCAGTGAGATGAGTCATCCTCTCAGTCTGTGCAGGACCAATAACCAGACAGCCTTCTACAAGCCCATGTTCTGTTGTCCCTCTAGCTCCGCCACACATGTTTTCTGTGACTGGCCACAAGAGAATATACACTGGTTTCTCATTTCAGATGGATTTAGATTTTACCGTCTGTTCTTAATTTCCCAGTGTTACATTATGTGATGAATTTAGCTCCTTTGGAATAGTACAGACAGATGGTTAAGGATCATTTCAGAGAGGAAGCCAATAATTGTGAAAGCCCACCCCCACGAGGCTGGTTATAGGTCACTGTGTAAAATGGATGTGTGATATAAGGCATACCCCGCCCTCTCCTTTAGTTTCATATCAGTAATGCCGTCTTTGGACACCAGTTTGTTAAAAACGAGAATCCCAATAACCATGTTAACCTGCCAAAGAGAAGAGGCACAGGATTAAAGCAGAGTAAAGGCAGTTTCAGTCTTTCAAAACATGCAGCTGGTGATGGTGATGGATGGCAATGGGGCTGATGTTCATCGTGTAAAAATGATCCCGGCAGCATGCACATAAACAACTCACAGCTCACATGCCGTACAAAAGAATGCTGCTATGGTGGGTTAAACATTAGTGATGAGCCCCAAATGAAGCACAGGAGCAGCAAAACTAGTTGAAAGGAATAAACTGCTGAGGTATGAAACACGCTTGAATGAAAAGAACGTGCTGAGAAAAGAAATCAGGCATAAAATATGAACTGAGTGGGGGAAAAAAAGGCCTGGGCTATCTGTTTAGTGATTCCCGCATTTAACTTCTTGAGAGTTCCTATTTATGAAAGCCCTGCATACTGCTCTGCACTTTATTCTCCAAAACCTGTGTATGAAGTACTGAGAGGGGAAGAACTGGAAGTCTGGCTAGTGAGACTGATGAGAAAAGCGAGGACATAGTGTCTGCCAAAAACTCAGCCCACTAGGCTTTGTGGGCAGAGATATGAGTATTAACACGCTGATTTGTTTAGATGGTTAAAATAGACTATTTTGACCGGTATATATCCAAGTCCATAGACTGGACAGGGAGGAAACTTATAAAAGAAGCAACAATCTAAACCAAAGGTAATTGTGTCCATTGTACTGCTAGAGGCTATACAGCCCAGACAGTTTTGTGGGCCCATAAGAGATGATGGAAAACGCTATGTCTGTTGCAAACCAACAGCTCTTTTACCCCAAGAACTCGATCACATAAGTATGATGCAGTCGGGGAATGTTTTCCATCAGTAGGGGCAATCTTTACAAAACAATCTGTTTTGCTATTCCAGAGATATAAGGCCTGGTGGGAGGTTCACCTTCCAGCAGGACGGTGACCCTCAGCTTACTGCCCACCTACACCTGAGCACTCTAAAGGGGAAACATTTCAATGTGCTGCTCTGATGAAAAGCCAGATCTCTATTCCAGCCAGAATCTGAGACATACCCTAAAAAAACAACTACCAAATACTAACTATTATACATGTATATATATTCAGCCTTTTTTATTTTGTAAGGTAAGATGAAAGGGAAAAAAAATACTAAAACCAGGAGGGACTGCATGTATGCATATTTTGTGTGTGAAACCTGGATGAAAACATGCAAACTTAAAGGTGCTTGGTTACATGATGCAAGCCACAGTAAATGGTAATCTTTCAACAGCCAAAACACAGATTTGAGGTGAAGAGAAAATACCAAGACTACAGCTGCAGCAGGTCCAACAAATGCATAGAGAAGACCTCCTTCCAAAGACAACCAGCAACTATGAGAGGAGCAGGAAGACGCAGGTTTGGAGAGGTGTGATTAGAAGAAATGAAGGTGGGGGTGGGCAGGAAAAGGAGGAAAGAGGAAGGATATGGTGGAAAAGTGTATGCATGACAAGAATAAGGACAGTAAAAGATAGATGAAACAGAGGAAGAAAGAGGTTAATTATGCTGTAAACATAAGCATCCACCCTCCGACAATTTCATCGCATTAATAGTTAAAGAGGAGGAGATACGCAGTGCTAGATCCATATGAAAACATACTTACTAGCTCGGTGTTCCATATCCCTTTGCCTTTGTGAATCCTACTGAGATCGCTAC
>CAJRST010038888.1:20313999-20325354 GCA_907169785.1 Menidia menidia
ATTATTATTATTATTATTATTATTATTATTATTATTATTATTATTATGTTATTATGATTATATTTATTATATTTATTATTAGTAGTAGTAGTATTGTTACTACTATTATTATTACTATTGTTGTTGCTATTATTACATAGACGTTAAAATATTTTTTAAATTATTGTTATGTGTATTATTTTGCCCACTACGTTAAATATCTACTTCTCAACACTAGCAGTAACAAAAATAAATAACTGATTCTGTCTTTCTCGCCTCATCTTTGCATGTGGTGAGGCACCAGTGGATGCTGTAAAACAGGTGCTGACTGTATGTAGCTAAGCACAAAGCCGAAAACAGAAAAAAATAACCCCAAAAAAGAGTCAAACTGCTGAAATTTGGAACTGCTCTGAGTGAACGTCAGGCAGCTATGGGGGATGGACTTTTGGCTCTTGTCAAAATAGATAAAGTTGATTTTGTATCACCTTAATTAAGCAGCCATGTGAGATCTCCTGTGGTTTTTTGGAGGCATGCACAGAATACATGCTTTGTCTTATATCCATAGGCTGCTTTAAAGTGGGTTATGGCTCTACTGTTTCATTTAGTATTCAGGGAACTGCAGAACATCTTATAATATAGGACAGGTACTTAGTATAAGTACAGATTCTGCCACAGAAATCACAGCGTGTTCTATAGCTGCTATTCATAAATGAATAGACTGTTCTTTAGCATGCTTACAGACTGGTTTAGTTCAGCTGTGTTTTTTGACACAACTGAAAAACAGAAAAAATCTCCTCAAAATGTTCAGTCTGGGAGAATTCCATCTTGAGAAAAAAAACTCTTATACTCAAACAAAAGTATGCAGTTTTCTGGAAAGAATTGAAAATGTCACTTGTACAAAATTAGACAGACCACTTATGAGCCCAATGAAATGGAGGTGAAAATGGTTTGTACAGGTCAGTGTGAAGTCAGCTTCTACTCTCATTCTGATCATGAAAACATGATTTAAAGGAGCATTTTGATCCACTGATTCAATTAGCTCACAATAACCCAAGCACTACAGGGTTACCATCTTGTATCATGTTAGATTTCACAAATTCAATTTAATCCCCCCCTCCTGGCATGTATTTTTAGGACAAGATCATGGCAAGATGAACCCCTTAAATTGGAGCTAAATTCTCCTCTGGGGCCTCTACTGACTGCAACAACACACAATAAAAACACCAACAGCTCCACAGCCACTTTACTTTATTCCTGTTTTAAGAGATATCCTTCACAAGTTTTTCATTTTAGGTACGTTAGATGACATTTACTCATGACAAAACATAAAATCTAAGCATAGTAGGGCTCTCAAATGCAGCCTTGGCTTGGCCCTTCCTATGACTTTAACCCTCCTTTGGCATCTCTCTAGGGTGGAGCCTACCCCAGCTGCCATTAGCGAGAGGCAAGGTAGATCTTGGACAGGTTGCCCCTCCATCACAGGGTCACACTTGACCACACACACTAACATTCACTCCTTGGGGCAATTTAGAGTGTTCAATTAACACTCTGGGTGGGTGGAGGGAAGCCTCGCAGACAAAGGGAGAAAATGCAAACTGAAGACAGAAAGGTCCCAAGTCCCCCCAGGGATTCTTGCTGAGAGGCGTAGGCTTTTCTCTTACCATTCCTTTATTTTTGTAATACTTGGCTGTGGCGTTGTGTGGGTCTTTCCTGAGCCCTTGGCTAGGCTAAGCAGGCTCTTTTTTAAGAGCAGCAGGATCTCTTGGACACCATCCTCACTCCTCGATTAGGTCTGCCTGTCTTACCATTATCCAACCATCCGTTTTGTGAACTGTTGATTCCCAAACGGGGTCGTGGGGGGACTGGCGCCTATCCCAGTAGGCAATGGCAGGGTACACCCTGGACAGTCGCCAGTCCATCGCAGGGCCACACATATAGACATACAAAGACGAACCAAACACACACTCACACTCACTCCTGAGGGCAATTTGGAATGTCCAATCAACCTAACATGCAGGTATTTGGACGAAGCCAGAGTACCCAGCGAGTACCAACACAGACACAGGGAGAACATGACACATGAAAGGTCTTAGTTCCCCGGGGACTCGAACCCAGAACTGTCTTGCAGTGAGGCGATGGTGCTAACCACCACACCACCATGCCATAGTCTTATCATTATCCACTAACATATTTGTTTCTGCCTTTAACGTTGATTTTCTGATAACTATTACCCACAAAACCAAACCACTTACTCATATAGTTTCAGTCAACCATCGAGAACAGTTAACTTTTGTCATATTTCCCATTTCCAGTACCCCCAGAGTCCTTGTATTTCCATGGCTCGCCATTCATAACCCCAGTATCAACTAGTCTAGCCCTAGAACAGTGAACTGGAGTAAATTGTCTCTCAAGACCACAATACCTTTTTTCTAATCATTAATCCATTCCTCAGAAGGTTAATTCTGTCAACATCTCTCTGCTTCCTCTTGAATACCATGAGCTTAGCATAGTCTTTAACAAAGATAAGGCTATTTTGTTAGTACTACATAGGCCTCATGATTGCACGGTTGACCTGTTACCTGGGTCTCTATTACCAGTTAGCTATCTTTATATACAAGCATGAATTCAGGATTCTTTCTCAATTGGAACTAGGGCTCCTAGACCTTGTATAGACTACCATGGACTGCATGAGGTCACTGTGGAAGAACATCATCACTGCATAAGGTCAGTGTGTCAGAGACTTTAAAAAAGGTTTCTTTTAGTAATGGGTGACAAATGCAAGTTCCTTGGCTACATGTTTGAAGTTGGGCAGTTAAATATGGATCCCATCAAGATCCAGATTAGCAGTGAATTTAAGCACTGTTTGTTTGAACCAATCATAAGAGTCTTACATACATTTGTGATACTAAGAGACTTCATTCCAGACACTTGTCGGTCACTGCTTTTTTCAGTGGTTCAGCTTCTTAATGACTAAATCTGATACTCTAGGTTGAACTAGATCATAACTTTCCTCATTCCTTTGCTACAGGTGGCATAATCTTTGAGGTGGAGGATAAGATCAGACAGGGTGTGGCTCCAGATCCTGACCAAGGCACTGGACCAACAGATTGGCACTACATTCCATCCACTGCTCATTCTACAGGTTTTCCTGTAATCCAGGAATCCTCTGCATCATCGCCCTACTAAAGCGTTATTTCTTATGGACTTCTTTTGAACCTGACTCCTATGAGTGTTTCACAGTCTGCACTATCTGAGCACAGAACTAGAGAAAATATCAACCTGGAAGTTACACCACGACCATCTCTACAACGTTGAATCCCTTTTTTAAGGCAGTCCATTTCACTCCACAAAAAAACTCCACAAATTGTTGGAAACTAACAATCTGCCTCTCCTAAACCATCTGGTTCCATGGTATTCAGTCCAATAGAATAATTGCCTTAACCGTCAGCCCCAAACTCATGTTGTTCATCTTTGTCTTCAATCATGGAAGAAAATCATGCTATAGTTAAAGTCTTGTGTTTTGTCTTTGACTATTTTACCTCTTTTCGTTTTCACCTTGTTCACATTCATCTGCAACTAATTGTAGGCTACATGTGTAGTTAGAATGATCTTCAACTGACGAAAAGTGTAGTTTTTCTATTTGCTTTTGTAGTGGTAATATGGCCATTCTTTTTTTTTTATTGTCGACTGACCTGATGGCCCCAATAGTTGAAACAGTGTTTTAGTAAAAAAAAAGAAACATCAACTGTAGAAAATTGAAAATATTACACATTTGTGGTATCAAAAAGGACAGTCGGTGTGTATGTGTGAAGTTTGTGAACAGACATTGATAATCTGCCATTTCCCATGTTTACCTCACCTCTGCCAGTATGACAGAACCCTGGCTATAATAAGCTACTAAACTGCCAACAGCAAAGTTAACAAAAAGAACAATATAATCAACCATGGATTTTTTTTCTTAATTTTAAAACTGTCAAATCTTTTTATGGATTTTGTCCTCTTTCGCAAGATAATAGTGACGCCAAATCACATTTGGTTAAACTATTTATAATAAATCAGACAGGACACGCTGAAAACAAAACTAAGTAGTATTGTCAGAGAGATGGACAGAAAATGCGGCTGATGTTCTTGTTATTGATTCCAGACTGAAGTGTAGCGCATGTGAAAACTCAGGCGGCCTCACATCTCTTATCAACATGACAAGGACGACTCCTCTGATTCCAATTTCTTTTCCAAATATTAACTCATTAATCATAGCTGCTGTCCAAGATGGATTTTAATTTTGCCGAGAAAATGTCCTCCCCCAGCCCCCAACCCAAACAGCACAAGATTGAATTCTTTGTCCTTGGTTTGTCTCTGTCACTTTCTCTCTTTTACAATGTTGTCTCCCTGCTGTGGCAGCTAGGACGTGACTATGATCAACAACATTAGACCAACAGTAAATTACCTAAAGTGGAAAAAGAAAGTTTGTATTCAAATACTAAAAATATGTTATAAACAGATCATTTAGTTTGAAAGTAAATGTTGAGCAGAAAGCAGTGTTTAGGGTTTAATATGTTTACTGTATTTGCTTACAATGGAACACTGTCAAATAATACGTTTGAACACAATAATTCACCGCTCTGCTGTTTCATACTTTAGATTTAGTCATTTACTTTTATAGTGATGTGTCAGCTTCTCAATGAATCTACTTTTATGTGATTGAAAAACTTTAATATTCTTAATATTAAGATTCATTCAGGAAACTTGTAAACTTACTAAATGAATTTGAATTACCATTACATTTTTTACACAATCAGAAAAAGAAGTGCTAATTTATTGTGCATTATGTGCACACTAGACTTGCATCATCAGGAAATTTAACGCACAATCATCCCTTTAAAAGCTGACATCTTAATAGCAGCATTTAACACAATGTCAAGGAGGAAAGACATCAGAAATGATCCTACAGCAGCAACTGTTCAGCTTATCGATCTGAAGTGGTTTTTGGAATTATTTGGAATTTCAGGGCTGAAGATCCCAGTGAGGTCAAAAACCCAAGAGCTATTTCAGACTTCACATGCCTCAGTTAGCATGTTAAAGGTTGAAGGTTCTGACAGTGTTACAGTGTTACCTGGACTTAGCTATTACACTAAATAAATAAAGACAGAATTTAATGCATCATAAGTAATTGTCTATCAGAGGTTTTGATTGCCCATGTTAAAGTGATGCTAATCATCTGATCATTCTTATTTATAGTGTTTTTTGTTTGATTGTTTTCTTAATTAAATATTCATGCATTGCCTTATTTAAGACGTGCTTGAAGTCAAATAAAATGGAAAAATTTAACTTGAAATAAGAAGTAAAGGCCCGTTTTATTTGGTATTACTAATCAGATGTAAACTTTCCATACATCTGCTTCTCAAATACTGTTTTAAAACCGAATTCAAGAGTAGTGGCAAGCCAGGCAAGGGGTGCCTAATCAGTTTTAAATGTTGTGAAATATAAACGGAGTACATACTGGTTGATTCACTATTTCAGCAGGTCTTGCTTAACTGGAACACAATTTCATTATTCTGAATCTGTGTTATGGATTTCAGGGATTAAAATAGATGTTCTCCACTGAATTTGAGTTAATATTTTGTATTAATTAGTTAATCCACAACAAAAAACAAACTTTGGTTTAAATGAGAACAGAACATAAATGAAAAACACCATGTTGAGCTAGTTGTCTGTTATCAATGTGCCCAAGAGAAAACATCCTCGAGTTATTTGCTTACATTTTTCTTATTTCATTAATGATCCAACATTGATATGAGAAAGTCAAAATGAAGTGAATCCTTTGTCTCCTCTCTGTTCAACCGGCTTCTGAGAACACATTGAAATAATGCAAGATGCACTCTATTTCCTAGTACCTGCTTTGTTTCTTTATCTTTTCTGGTCAAACTATCTTTCTTTCAAGCCGAGCTTCACTTAATCGCCTGAATGAGGTGATGAATGTTCTGCTCTTCTGTAACACCAGTGTACGCACCTATCTAAATGCAAATGTCCAAATCTGGACTGGCATCAGGCTGCGGAATGTCAGCCATTTTCTGTCTTTCTTTCTTTCTTTATAGCTCGCACAATTTAGCTTCAAGCCCAACATTTAATCTCCGAATGTCCCGCTCTACTGTTTGGCAGAGTTTATATTTCTGTGATTATTCTGTGCCAGTTAAGGTAAACCTGTGACCCATCTCTATCCCTTACTTTCCGTTATCTACAGCCGTTATCTTTTTTTAGTAATTTGGCCAAAGAAGTGATGGCTCAACCATTTATCAAAAGACTCTGATTCAAACTAATACTACCAAAAGAAAATGTCTTTTTTCTTTGTTTGTCTCCTCAGAAGAAGAAAGAAACAGTCAAATGAACCAGTCTTAGATTTAGCTTTAGTGTCGTAGATGGCCACTTCCTCTCTGACTGCTCCACATCCTACGTGCTGCTATGTGTGTGTGTGGGTGTGAGGGCAGAATGTTTTGAGTGACACTTTTAATTTTCCACATGCTGCCTCAGTCCCGGCGCCGGAGGAAAGCTGCGAGCCGTCCGGCAGCTCAACACCTTCCCTTTGGAACACTCTACCGACTTTGTCACAATAAAACGCACCGAGGCCGGTCCATTAGCTTCCAGAGGGAACACGGCAACCAAACATCCTCTCAAACAACAATCACAGGAGCAGCTTCACTGCTCGCGTTTGCATTTCTTGTATAATTACAAACTGTCTGCGGGATGAGCTCATCCGAGCAAATGATCTGTTATGAATCTAAGTAAAAAAACGGTGAACGTTAATATTTTTTCCATAATAACGTGCCAAAAAGCTCTCATGTCAAATGTCGAGTCTTCATCACATGGATTCAAATAAAAAGGGATACGTGGCAGCAACTAACACTTTTCCTTCAGCGTATCTGGAATAAAAAATGTGTTCATTTGCTTTGTGACTAAGAGCTTACCAAGAACCTCATTGGCCATCTTTTTGGGTTTAAACAACCTCTGTGAACCTCTCTGGAGACTATGATCTGCACAATGGAAGCATGTCTGCATGTCAGTTGTTAAACAACTCAGAATCACATGCAAATTTGAGATAATCCTCCAAGGATTTGAACTAAAGGAATCCCTCAATAGCTTGCTCTCAAGTCCTGCAAAGGCCTGTTGAACAATTGTTCATTTGAATCAGGTGTGTGCAAACAGGGAGAAATCTAAAATGCAAAGCAGCTGATGTTCATGGGCATTTTACATCAATTATCTGGCTCAACACATCAAGATGCCTCAACCAATAATTCATATAAAACACAAGAAAAAGGGTTACCTGTCACTTTCATCCCAGGATATACATGTCTGATTGGTGGTGCCCTAAGAAATCAGAAACAGACAAAATACATGTATAAAATACATATTGTTGCAATTACATTATATCAGAATTGCTTTTAGAAAATCAGTTTGTCACTGACGTTGTACAAATGCGAGAACTCAACCACAACGGGAGCTGAGAGAGAAGCTGGCGAGGGCTTGATGGTCACCGACAAAACCTTGGAGTTCAGGACAGTTCCGTTCCTACAAGAACAAAAAAAAAGTGAATTTAAACAGATGACCACTTTCTGGTCTGTAGAATATTTTGTAATGGGGAAGCACCGGTAACTGAAAGAGAGCGTATGCAGATTTGAGCATCCGTCATCCCTAAACTCAACCATGTAAGTTTTAACCCTGTAATGCCAAATGTATCATATCTGATTCATACGGTTTCTGAAATGTTTTGCATGTGACACGTTTTGCATAATTTAATGGTAAAAACTTTGCTCAAAATCCTTTTGTACACAATCAGATACACCTGATAACAGGGGGCAGAAGACTACACAAAAAAATAATCTTGACTTATCGCATAGTAATAAATTATTAATATCAAAAATGTATTGCTGTTTTTTCTTTGTTAAAAGGGCAAATAAGGAATTCAAATCCCAAAAAAGTAATTTTCTGCTTTGTTTTATTCTTGGATCAGGCTTTAAAGGGTTAATGAACCAAGACCTGAATCTAATGACGCTGCTTTTAACAATGACCTAACACACCTCCCTTAGTATGAGAATCTTAGCAAAGAAGCTTTTTAATATTTGAGCCTTGGACATACAGAAAGACTAAATGAAAATGAAGTGACAGTTCTGGCCTTAGCACAGCTTTTCCATGTAAAGCTGACTATTCTGACAAATTGATATCTACACAAGCCCAATTATTTGCATGTTCACATAAAAATAAAATATGTCTTTGGACAGAAATCTAAAAAGATTGACAAAATTAAACCCAGTTGTCTTTCTTAGTCAGTCTACCGTGGGCCTGTGCACATTTGTTGCTGTTTTTTCTTTATTTGTCCACAGTGACAAGGGCCTAAGATTAAATTTAAACTTTTTTTAAATTAGAAACTGAGCTTTCTCCTGTCTGCTTAGTGTGAATTTCAATTTCTACTTTTCATTGGCATAAAGAGCAGATGAGACAATAAGGAAGACAAAGTGATTTGCCACAGGAGGCTGTGAAGCCTCAAAGCTTCCAGGTGGCTGAATGTCGTTTCCCGGTAACCCCGAACCGTCACGGTGTCATCCCAGCACAATCAAACTTCCAGCTTCCCAAAATGCAATCAGTCAACCTAACCCTTTGTGTCGTCTCTTTCCCTCAGACTCATCTCATTTTCCATCAGAAAGGAGAGGGGTCAAGGAGTAAAACAATGAAAAAATACAAAATAAAAAAGGGAATCTAGAAATACAGTGTAGAGATGTTAAAAATGGAACCCATTCAACAATCTTTAACAGTCAGCGTCTGTTTCATTTGTCTTTTTTCTTGTATTCTTTGTTATTCTGCATTTTTATAGGCGCCATCAGCAATAGCTCCAAGAAGCTGCTCCACACACATTACACACGCCCACAAAAAGAGACACATGTTCATACACAATGAGATGAAATGCATGTGAAATTTGTCTGCAAATGACAAAAATCTCTTTCTGAAATCAATCCGTCATGAGGCAGCCCTCCACACTTGTGTTTTTGTGCTGCTTCAGTGTTAAATCCTTGTTTTCGCCGAGCTAAAATCCCTCCTCTGCAGGAGGACCGTACCATGATAATCTGTCACAGCCAGCATGGTGATGCGGAACAATGTGGATTGTGACTAAACAGCCCGGGCTTCGCTTCTGTTTGAGGCCGTTTTTTAAGCAGCCTGTTTGTGTTTTGTGTCAGAACTGCAGAATGTTCATTGGGACTTGTGTTTCTTTCTTTTTTTTTTTTTTTTACCAGTGGGTACATTCTTACAAATCATGCAAACATTTTGAATAAATTGCTTGAACATGACCCTGTTGGACGTTGCACAAACAGAAGAACAGTATTTATGAGTCACTACATTGGATTAATTAAAGTGCTTTAATAATCTAAGTCACTTTCTTGTCTACAACACCACTGTGGCGTTTTTTTGTTTTGTTTTTTAACCAGTCAAACACACTTTTTCACACTAATGACCTTCTGGCTGGCAGATGACCAGAATCTTAGAACCACACCTACCACTAAAACTGTTTAAATGTACATTATTAAGAAGCCTCAGCTCTGAAAATGAAAAAAATCAGCCCAGGAGTTTGAAACTGCAAAAGACACTCAGCCCATTATAGTAATTCATCTATAGGCAGGTATTTACCTCATGTGGACACAAGATATTTGCTTTGATAAAACGTGTTTATTGGGCTAAGAATCATGCTTACCAGATTTACAGACTATTTGAATTGGACCCCAAAACCTTGACAGAACAAGTGACAAAAACATATGGACAAATAAAACACACAATAACTGAGAGCTGAAATGCCGTTCATGGACCAGATGGTAAAAATATGAAATGTTTGTGTGCTACATGGTCATCAGGTGCCCGCTCTTTATTTTACAGGCAGTCAAATTTAAAACATGTCTTCCGTCTTACCTCTGCAGAGACAGAATGCTGCCCAGGTTTCTGTACAGAACGATGCCCGTTACAAACGTGGAGGAGTCGTCTGCATCTGTGTTGGAGAAGAAAAACAGTTATGTGCACGCTGACCGGGCGGGTCACAGTCCAGCGTTAGGGATAACTGGACGGCTCAGTGTCTGCGAGCAGTGGCCGGCAATGTAAGAGAATACAGGTCAGCCATGCTCCACCAGTCCCCAAGAGCTCTTTCCACTGGAGCTGGCCTACATAACTAGTCAGCTATAAAAACGGCTTTACACACACACACACACACACACAAACACACACACACACACACACACACACACACAATCAGTCAACTACATGCTGACAGTAACAGATATTAATGGTTTCAAATAAATCAGCCTTTTCGCTATTGAACATTCTAATTACAAATTACACATCAGTACCAAGCGTCCACACTTTGGCTTTGATTATTGTTAAGGTCTGATATCTTCCAGTGAAGAAACATACATTTTTGTCATCATATGCCCAAGGATATGACCCTTGTGTAGTTTAAGAGATGCAATAGTGGAACAGCGGAGTTTCATAGCACAGGGCTCCAGAGGTTGGAGATTACACACACTCATTTTTGGGTTTTAGACATGGCTGGTGTTGTTACTTTAGCCGTTCGGGACAAGCGGGAGCAGGAATGTCAGATGCGGATGTGTGAAATGTACGACTGTTAGGTTAACAGTCAAAGGATCGATGCGGTGCAGAAAAGATGGCACTCAGCCCAGGTCTAACATTCACACTCCCTCTGCACTCCAAAAACTAGTAAAAAAACATAAACTCTGACAAAAAAAAGTCAGAATTATTGTCACTTTAGCTGTTAAGCATCACATTAGGTGTCATATCATCACTGTAGGACCTAAAAATGACTTTCCTCCAGTCACTATCCTGCTCTGATCTTGTTAAAAATGTTCATTTCTGGTTTTAAAAGCACAGTCAAATGTCAAACTGAAGGCCTCAAACCAGAAATGAGGCAATGGCAACTGATTGCTGACTCAGCAGTGCTCCGTGGACAAGCCAGGCGTGCGCATGTTCTGGGTAATGCGGGATCTTTGGTAACTTGATCAGATAATTCTATGAGAACAAATGACTGCGCAGGCATTTATAGATCCAAAAGTGGAGAAATAGAGTACAGGAACTGAAGCCAAGAAAATGATTTCCACATATATATGATATCCATCCATCCATCCATTATCTTAACCACTTATTCCCTAATAGGTTTGCGGGGGGACTAGAGCCTATCCCTGTGAGAGGCGGGGTCACCCTGGATGGTCCACCAGTCCACCACAGGGACACACAGAGACACACAACCAAACACACTCACACTAAGGGCAGTTTGGAGTCCAACCTGTGATGATCTGGCTCCGCCCACCGGCTCAATCCCTCCTTGCAATC
>CAJRST010038888.1:20336656-20359014 GCA_907169785.1 Menidia menidia
GGGCGGGTTAGGGTTAGGATAGGAGCTGTGGGGGGTAGAGGTACGGGTTAGGGTTAGGATAGGAGCTTGGTAGGTGGTTCCTCCATCTTGGAACGACATGAAACAGTCTGGATGGTCTTAAGCTGGTGAAGGCTCTGCTAGACCAGTGTTTTTCAACCCCTGGTCCTCGGTACACTAGTGTGCCGTTAGTGATGGTCAGGTGTAGAAAATCATCCTATTTCACGTAATTGGTCTAAAAAGATTTTTTGATAATTTTCTGCAAATAATATTCCATTTCTGAGTGTGTGTGCTGTTCTAGTGACTGGTGGAGTAATCATGTAATAATTCCTTATGACTAGATTTTGTATATAATTTTACGTAATTTTAAGTGGACACGTTAAGAGCAATTTGAAAGAAGAAATATAAAACATGATAAAACTAAATTTTTTGTGTTTATTTGATTCCTATTCAAGACATTTAAAATAAGATAAGAATAAAATAAGAATAACTATAGTGTTACTATAGGCGGCTACAGATTTGTTTGACATTTTTGGTTGGTGGTGTGCCTCGAGATTTTTTCAATGAAAAAATGTACCTTGGCTCAAAAAAGGTTGAAAAACACTGTGCTAGACGACAATCCATTGATTACCGGAGTGATCGAGTTGTGACATAAGCCTTTGCAAGACGATTCTAGTAGATGGGAGCCGGACCCTTAAGCACTTTGTAGGCTAGCATCAGGGACTTGTAGGCTAGCATCAGGGACTTGTAGGCTAGCATCAGGGACTTGTAGGCTAGCATCAGGGACTTGTAGGCTAGCATCAGGGACTTGTGGGCTAGCATCAGGGACTTGAATTTGACACGGGCAGCCAGAGGTAACCAGTGGATTGTTAGGAATAACGAACAAAAAACCAAACAGATGTCAGACTGCATGATATACTGTGAGACTCTTTACATCGTTCTGCTTATGTTGGAGGTGTGGGATGGGGGGAGGTCAGCCCCCCCCCCGGGGGCAGCGTGCTGCTTACGTGGGCGATTTCCTGGTTCCAGACAGTGAGGGGACACCGGTGTAAACGGGACCTCTCACATGGCCCCAATTCCTACACCCCCCCCCCCCCCCTACTCAGCTCCGATCTGCATCGTTTCCAGCCCGAGGTCACGGCGGGCAGCAGAGCCCGCGATGTAGGCTGGATTGTTTTTCAGCTTTGAAAATAATGCTGGATATTTACTTCCCCTGGGCAATGGAGCGTGCACAGGTTCTGAATCCCTAAAGAGAAATGCTGTTATGTGGACAGCCTGATGTTCACCGTGGGTTTTCAGCCCATGGAAACAATGAAAAAAAACTAACGAGCCACCGTAAAACCCGTCACACACAAGCACTGCTTCAATTTCACTCTTTTAATCCACTGACACCACTGTTATTTTCTCCGGCATTTTTCAAACCATTTAAGAGACTCTGTGACCAAGAACAAAGGCCACCCTACAGGTCACCTGTCACCGTTTGAAAGATAAAGGAATGAATTCTAAAAATGAGTGTAGTGAGTCTAAGCCTACTGTCATTCTTTATTTTATTTTTTAGAATGATTTCTTAAAGTAGGGAAATACTTCTTCCCACAACAAGAAACATATTTCAAATTAATACCTCTGACAGAAACTGAGACCCTCCCTCCCACCTTCTGCTTCTTCTGACCAAACGTCTCCATTTTGCTCTTTGTTCTAGAAGTTTTGAGCTTTGTTCGGATGCAGTTTCGTAAATGTTCCTTTTCCAGAAAAGAGGCTTTCTCCTGAATCCCAAACAAACCAGCCATACTTTTGTTATTGTCAGGTAAGGTGTCCCGTGTATTTAGGAATAAGCCATAAATTACTCAGACATGGTCAATCATCTCTAAGAGCTCAACAGCCTGATACATTTCTGCATTTTGTGTATCCAAATGGAGTTTTTTCTACTAGCGAAGTGAACACATTTGACATGCAAGATGCTTTGAGAAAATTCTAAAGTTGGGATTGCAATTGAAGTTGTTTATGCCTCCCATGTGTTAAGATGAAGATACTCGGTGTTTTCAGGAACTTACAGAATTCCATGGCTCAGCTATGTTATCACCTCCCACACATTATTGATTCTTGCTAACAGGATGCTAAGATCTGTAATCATACTTCATTCCTACATGTTTTTTTTAATCTCATTTATTTATTTTTAGTGCTTTTGCAATTAAATCTTTTATGGTAATGTTGCCAGTTGGTGTGGGTAGATTTAAAAGAAAAGGCATAAAACTGTATTGTTGTGCATTTCCTGTCACTAATTTAGCAGACAGTAATAAAACACCAAAGTTAATTTCCTTCTGATATCAAAGGAAATTTCTGCGCGAAGGTCAGATCATCTGACTATGATGGGGGTTTCTATGGCGATGGAGATAGTCCTCAGTCAAATTAAAGAAGAGAGAAGTTATTTGATAAACTGGCAAATCGCCTGGATGGAGATAAGGCTGACCTAGGTTATCGGTGACTTCATAAATGTCTTGGAAATCTTTCATCCTCAGGCGAATGACATCCACAAAGTCCTCCACCAGACGGAACAGCTCTTTGATGTTGGGCCCCAGCTAAGAAAAAAGACACATGAGAGCAGAATGACAGAAGAGAATGGTGGATTTGAGGTGAACTGATGATTAAACCTGGGAATCACAAAAGGCTTTTCACAAATAAGCTGGACTGTTAGCAAATATTGACAACAGTTGCTGGTTCTGGTGCCAGCATCTTATCCTCCTCACACCTATGACCGACATACGTAATCTTTAGTGGATTGTTCTGGAATAATGACAGATTCCTTTATTTTATTCTGGCATTTGTAATTTCCATTCAAGTGACTTTTATCCAGAAATGTGTCACTTGTGTTATTCTATTAGTTTATTTATTTATTAATTTTACCAAACCAAAACAGACCACAATGTTTTCTCTGTAATTCTAAATTATTTCAAAAGAAGTGGTTCAATTCTCATTCCTCTAGGAAACTGCAGCATCACATCTGTTTTCCTCAGTAGTGAGGAAAGGACTTAAGGATAAGAAAAAAAAGTGTAAGTGAAAGATTAAATTATTTTTTGTCATCAATTTAACGAAAAAATAACTGAATATTTTGTGTTTGTGTCCAATATCATCTAGAAGAGGAAGATACAGCAAGTACAGAACCAGCTTTTCCCAGCTCATAAATTATTCTACTGTTGCCAGCTTTAATCCAGTGATTTGATTTCTTGCTAATAATCTTCTATAATAATCTTCCACTCAATCTAAACAGACTTGCAAAGACATTTCGTACCAAGAAAATAAAAATGGACGCTTCAAAGAATGCAATGACTCTTAATTAATTGGCTCCATGGAGAATGTATATTATGCAGACATGCATGTGCAGAAAGCGGTTTTAAGAAGTGTTTATGTCCTTTGTCTATAATAGAAAGCCTGGTAACCCAGTGACTCCTGAGAAAAGATAGTAGTAATTCAGCTAATGTTTTAAAACTTTTTTTTTTCTACTAGCAGGAACTTTCTCCTGTACACCAAATTGGGATTCTGCCTTTTTTTCTAATCAGCCGTGTTCATTCTACAAAAACTTGAATTTGAAAAATGTTTTGCTGCCACTACTCAGCTACTCTGTAACTTTATAGGAAATATTCCTGAAATATGCCACATTTAATTAAAGATGAGCAAAGAATTGTATTTTCATTTCTCCATGGTGAATAACTTAGTTTTCTATTATACCATTCCTCTTTTGTTAAAGAATGACATATTTTGAAATGAAGTGAAAAAACCTTTATTTATCCCAAAAGCACACTATAATTTCTTTCAGGGAGAACATTCTCGTGTTTTTTTTTCCCACAAATTCAGGCCGAGAAATGCCTCAGACTGAGCTCACAGCACCCAGAAGTGAGTGGCTTATTGTGCCCGTCACAACGATCTTTGGCCCCGATACAAGGCCCAACAACTGGAAATTAAGCTTTCTGATGAAAATATCCCATTACTTGGCCCCTATAATGTACCCAACTGTGCACTGACTGCAATGACCAATGAATGTTGCCCTTGAGAAAAATGAGAGACTTTGTTTGCTTGGAAAAAAATTGCAGTGGTAATAAGGGAAAAGTGGTTCTGGTAATGAAAAAACAAACTCCCTCCTAAACCGAACCGCCACTGTGCGCAGCAGATATATTAATGACGGTGGCAATAACACCTGTAATAAATGTTCCTCTGAAATCAGGCTGCAAAGGATGAATAATCATCTGGTGCACAAAGTGTTTGGGGGCATTTTAAGTGCTTGGAGGAGAGCAGGTTGGTTTAATTAGCGCTGCTCTGTACAGTCCTGAGAGGAGGCGGACACTGGATGGCTGTCTGGCTGCGGGCGCACACAGCCTCGCACAAATACACGGCTGCAGCAGATGGAGGAGTGGGCGTTCGCTCTGACTCGGTTACTCATTAGCCAGAGCTATTTCTATCCTCTCCTCATCTGTCCTTCCCTTTCCCACTGTCTGTCTGAAAAGACACAGGTGGGCTGTTTGTCCACCTGTGTCTTTGTCACTCATCGGCGTCAGGTTGCTATTATTACACACAAAGTTGCACACAACCTGGAGGAGAAATTACTGACAGTTTCAGAAAAGAGAGCGATACTTACCAGTTGTGCTTCCTCCCATCTGTCTCTGTTCTCTTCCATCAACAGATTACTGACCGAATGCACAAAATTCTGGAAATAAGGACAAAAATGATTTCATGTCCTGGTATATCTCATTAAGTTTTTAACTTTAATGATCTGATCTGGTCCTGTCTACTTCTCAAACAGCTCCATAAACACTTTCATACAACAATTTTCATTCTATACGCTGAGCGCAGTTTGCTTTCAGATTAACATTTGTGACAGCATCAGGAATTTTCCATAAAGGAAGGTCCGCATTAGATATATTTAAAGCAGTAAACCAAAAAAAGAAAACAACAGTTGATGTTACCCTCATGTCTGCACTGCTGGGTCTGTAGTATTCCCTCCTGAAGATCTCCGTCATGTTTTTCAGCACATTTAAGATGGCCAGCAGATCCCCGCTGTAGCTGGTCCCATCGCTGGATGTGACCCTCAGCTTGCTCATCACTTCTGAAACCCCGTCTGCCACAAGGCCTCGTTGTGCTTTGGACAAATGCTCCCGAGTCTGAGAAAAAAATGTAAGAATAAAAATCTCTTTTACAACCCTTATGACCACTATTAATGATCAACACTTTGCTTCCAGTTACAAGACTTTAGGAGAAAAGCCGGGTAACGAACCAGAAACTGATCATGCACACTATGGAATCACTAATCATTTCTATATGCTACACAAAGATGTACACAGGGTTGAACTCCACACTGGCAGAAACAGCTGAGCTCAAAACCAGGAACCTTTCTGCTGTGAGGGCACCGTGTCAACCACCAGTCTCAAGCTGTCCTGCAGGTTTCAGAGGTTTCCTTAATTCAACACACCCCATTCACATCAATCTGCCTTTAGAAGGCCTGTAGAAGCAGGAAAAACGTCTAAAGGCTACAGGACAGCGGCCCTCTAGGACCAGTTCTTTAGCCTGCATCATCTAATTAACTAAAAGGTCTTAAAAGCTTACCAAGGTCTGTATACTACGATAGTCGTTGGAAATGCATTTCATGTAGGTGGGATTTTCCCAGTAGGCAATGCCTTCTTCGTCCAGGGTGCAGCGACGCAGGATAAGCCCTGCGGGGGGGGGGGGGGGGGACACACACGACAAGGGTCAACCAGGAGCCGAGGGTTGGGTCACCCAACGAGAAACGTGACCCGCTTGCGTGAATCGTGTGAGCTCACCCATGGCATTGGGAGGACAGCGAACTGCTGCCGTATCCCCGGCAGGAGTCATCTTCCAAACCACGTTAGAGAAGTTGTCCTCGCCGCATATTTCATGAGGTTCTGTTTACAGAAAGGTAGAAGCAACGGATATAATTCCACATGAGTCACTGCGTTGCTCACAGACATGTCTGACCCCGCTCGTTCACTGACCTGGGCATCTCTTCTCATTGCAGCTACGCACTTCCTCGCGTTCTCCGGGGCAAGGCTGCCCTCCAAAAAAGGGCCCATAACAAACCCTGTTTCTCTGCTGGGTGCCTCCTCCACAGGTTTTGGAGCAGCCAGACCATAGGGACCACGGCTGCCACTTCCCGTCCACTGAAGTGGAGAATTCAGCATAGAGGTGTTAGGGTTAGGGTTAGGGTTAAAGAAGATGAGAACAACACGTATACAGTTTTCTGTTTTTTTCTGTTCATCAATGAACAGAAATTGAAAACAAGAACTCAAGAATATTTGACAAAAAGAGAACGTACAAATTAAACCAACGTCTTTGTTATAAAATGGAGGAAACTGCTCTCGATAACATTATGTTTTTTATGGTCCAAAATGGATATGAGATTGGAGACATCCTACTGACATATCAGAACAGAGTTCTTGTACCTGGACACTCCCCAAGGAAGCAGTCCACCGTCTCCAGCCACTCCCCTCTGCATTCAGAGCCCCCGTACGAGGGACCATTACACTCCCTGGTTCTTTGCATGGTCCCATTGGAACAAGAGGCAGAACAGGAGCTCCAGCTGGACCACTCATTCCAGACTCCATCCACTGAGGGCAGCCACAGGAAGAAGGCACACAAATAATGAACCTTTAGGTATTTCATCGCTGCAGATTCAACCATAACTGATTGGAATATATTGCCTTTTTCCTGTTAGGGGTCACCAGAGAACATCAGCTTTGACTCGCATGTCAGTTTTTATGCCCTTACTCAACCCTTGTTTTTTTTATTTCTACATTTTCTTTTCCAAACTGTGTTTCTCTGGATGTTTTGTGCTCTCACCTGGACAGACGGCTATGTTGCAGAACTTGGTCTGTTTCTCTGGTCCATCGCAGGGATCGCCCCCAAATTGCGGGGGCGTACAGGTCCGTGTTCGGGACCTGTAACCTCGCCCACAGGTGGATGAACACAAACTCCACGGCGACCACTCGTCCCATGTGCCGTGCACTGTAAGCAGAGCATCTAAAGAATGACTTACGGCCCTCAATGCCAGACAAACATACCAAAACAACACAGAAAAGCTTCCTGAAAACACTGAGTGTGCACTCCCCAACTTTCCCACTTTTTCATCCCAAGGATGACAGAGTGTGTGTCGAAGTGGGCAGAGTGGGTCTTACATGGGCCAGGAGGGTCTGGCAGAGGGCGTGGCGAGCTCTGGATGGGGGGAAGATGGGGTGACTGGGGCTGGGACTTACCTGGACAAACGGCTGAGTTGTTGCAGGGTCTCTGCTCTCGCAGTGGCCCGCTACACTGGGTGCTGTAGGAGGAGGATACACAGAAACGAGTGCGACTCTGCCAGCCCTCCCCACAGGTGGCAGAACACACACTCCACGCTGACCACTCCTCACCTGAAACTGAGTCTTCTGAGGATAAAGGGAAGGGTAAGGATGGAGATAGGGGCAGAAAGAGGAGGAAAAGGAAAGGAAAGGGCCATAACTAATTATCATGCAGGATGCAGCCTCCGTGGCCAAAGGGGGGAGGGTCTGATAAGGGGTACTGGACATTCTAACGGTCCTATTTTAGGGGCCGCCTTCATCAAAAGATGGATGATAGACTTGTGGTCAATAGGCTCCTTCAAATGGGGCTGCTCTATGGACCCGTGGTACATAGATTACAAACCCCTACAAGCTGGTCATTTGAGGACCTACTTTTTTCACTGCAAATGGCAGCTGTGGATAAACAGATACAGTCCACCCATCTGTGTCAAACATGTAACTGCCCCCTGCTGGGCAGGCAGCCCCTGAAATGGACCTGAGCTTTCCGTCCGCTTGTCTTCCAGGATCTTGAGACAGATACAGTTTCATATCCGTTGCATTGACTTCCGGGGGAAGTAAATGCCATTGGCTTGGGATATGTCAGGCATCTTTTCATTGGCAGGAACTGTTGATTTGATGGGTCAGCGAACCAAGAGACAACTGGGCAGTCACAGCTGGGGGAGGAGGGAGTACAAAACCAAATAGGAAGTGGGGAACTGAAAAGCAGATTAAAGTGATACCTCACTCAAAGTCGCTCTTGGATTGAACATTCATGCCCTGTAACCTGTAAAGAGGTGGGACTATTGTAAATGTTTCTGTTAAAACCAATGGCTACTGCTATCTCAGTTTACATTTGCTACAGTCGTGAGCAAACGTCACCATGAGATAAGAAGATTCATTTGAGCTCTTCTCAGCAGCCCTCATGAGGAAAAGTTTGACAATTTGAAGGATATTGTACTTGAGAATTGTCCTGCTGATAAAGATGAGAAGATTGACATGTTTGGATGAGGACTGTCCAGCTGGAATCAATAGGCAATAACCAATGTTTAGATGTAATGCTTAAAGAGAAGCATAAGGTTAACAGAAAATAGATGAAACGTTACTGAGTCTGTGGAAGTTTTTCTTGTGCTCGTTGCCATTATAAAGCCTCTTGGTTAATAACATTGTGGGCGACCTTAACTTCCACAAAGCAAATGAAGAAATGATTTGCCAAAGAGCACTTGATTTGGAAATAACTAGCGGTGCTCTTAACAAGTTGTGTAGCACTGTTGTGTGGCAGTTTGCACTCTGCTTCACAGCAGGAAGGTTCAATTTAAAAGCTTTCTGTATTGAGATTATAATGTCTGTTTGTGTGGGTTTTTTATCAGGGTAACTGCTTCTCCAAGGTGCGTTCCAGCAACGCTTCCACCCAACAGGAAGAGGCAGATACAGAAAAAGATGGACTGACTTTAAATGCCCGTCACGCCCAGCTGCTCAACACATGTCATCCAGCTCTAAAGACACCGAGACTAATCTTCTCATCTGAATCACCGAGAACTTGAAAAACCATTTCTTTCGGAGGGGTGAACCATGTCTTTCCAAGAGGCTCCTGATTTTGGGTGCAGCATCACTTTAACGGAGTGAAAGGACTAGGTTTGTAAAAGTACTGAACAGACAGGGAATAATAGTCTGTTGTAGCTTCAAATAAAAGGCTCCATGTTGGAAGTAGCCCATTGTGGACAGAGGCACCGCTGTGGGAGATTTTGATAGATGTGTGTGAGTGTTGTGTGAGTCGCATGGCTTTGTTGTACAGGTGTAGTGGTCACCCAAGCTGCCACAGTGACTGATGCATGGGATCCCGCTGCGTCCCGTTGTCTTACCTGTCTGAGGGCTCTTCTGTCCGCCGCGGGGCTTGTCTGCATCGTCGCGCTTGCGGCTGTCCACAGAGCGAAGCGATTGGCTGCGAGAGAGATGGCGACCTTTGCCTAAAGGAGGGTGAGGCAAGGCCAGGGGGAGGAGGGGTGGGGGTTAGCACGTTCAGGCTTGCGTTCGGGGCTCAACCGTGACGTGATTGGTCACCCAGAGCAGCATCAGCCAAACTTGGGACTTTTGTTGTGCTGTTGGTGTAGATGTGTTGATAATGTGTGCTGTGAAGGTGGTGTTGCTTTTGTGGTTCTTGAATTAGATCCGATGACATGAATTACAGGAAAAGTACAAATCAACACCCTGCAGCTAACTGACATCCACCACTAGTCCTGCTAAGAACAGGACAGTCTGTTTTTTTTTTCTTTTTTGAAAGCACTCACACTTGTGGGTAAACAGCTTTGAGACAAAGATGACTTTGTTCCTGCCTTTTGTGGGTGAAATGATTTCGCAATTGTGGGTGCATGGCCACGAGAAAGGCTGACCATGTGGGTACGTTTCATCGATCAAAGTCCCCTTTCCAACATGCACGCCTTGAGTCAACACAGTGTATTACAGAGGATGGAGACACAAGCAGATGAATGAGGTTTAGATTGGAAAAAAAAAAAAAAAAACGTCTCAAATATGTATTTTTTCACGTCAAAACTAATAAAAACCGTCAGGGGCGGGCTCGGAGGGGATGAGCATCTTACCAGTGCATGACTGCGAGTTGCACGGCCGTCCCTCCTCCACTACACCTTCACACAGAAACGACTCCTCAGGGGGGGACTGACAGGACCGGGTCCTGGTCTGGATCCCACCTCCGCACTCACTGCTGCACTGTGCCCACTGCCCCCAAACACTCCAGCCACCTGCAGACACACACATGTACACAGACACATTGTCTTTAAGCTAAATGTGAGACACGTTTTAGGAGTTAAGTAAAGCAGTCTCAGATTTCTAGTTGTGACGCTCTTTAATTCAATTAAATTAAATTCAACTTTATTTATATAGCGCCACATCACAACAGTTGTCTCACAGCGTTTTCCAAACAGAGCAGGTCAGACCCTACTCTGAAGGTAATTACAGAAACCCAACAATTCCCACCGTGAGCAAGCACTAGGCGACACAGGCAAGGAAAAACTTCCTTTTAACAGGCAGAAACCTTGAGCAGAACCATGGCTCAGGGTGGGCGGCCATCAACCTCGGCCGGTTGGGGGTGAGGGAAAGAGAGGGCAAGAGAGAGAGGGCGAGAGAAGGACAGAGGGAGCAGAGAGATTTACTGATGATATCCTCCAACGAGGGATTTTAAGAGGGTTTAAGACAAACTTGCTTTAACTTGAACCATCTATAATGGCTCAATGGGACAAATGAAACACACCATGTAATACAGGTATAGTTTAAGTGCCATAGCCTCGGCTCTTTGAAGAGTTCCAGGTAAAACAGCAATGTGAAATATTGTGTATTGAAGGTGATACCGCAATGCACAATATGCTAGAGAGGATTGTGGCAGTTCAGCCACCGTGGGTGCCTCGACAGATACTCCGAGTCCAGGGTTTGCCATGGGATTCTTTATTTCGGGACACCCTCGCACACACACACAGACAAACACCCCCAGTGTGAGCTCCTTTGTTGGTATAAACAGTTAATTGTGGTTCAGCTGTCTGTCCGTCTCCAGTCCTCTCTCTCCAGGTCCAGCACACTACTGTTTTTATACAAGGAGAGAGTGATTAGCCAACGGATTCCAGTTGTGCTTAATCACCTCCGCTGGCCCTGCCCCCCTGATCCTTCCCCACACCCCCCCTCCTGCAGCTGAGCGCCACGCCGCCTCCACAGCCATATTGAGCAGAATGCCTGCAGCATATCACTGTTCTGGTTTATGCTAACTCTACTCAACTTTTTTTTCCCCTCGGAGGGGATTTGTCTCCATCTCTGGGGCTATTTCTGAATTTCCAAAGAACTCTAAGGAACACGAATTTGGAACATCTTCTGAGATAAAGCGACTGACTTGTGCATCTGTTTTGTTGCCTTTCGATAGTCCAACCCCTTCAGTAGTTATCATCTTTCTCCTCTGTGATCTGATTTGAATGACGTTCAGAAATCATTGGTTTGAGGTTGATCGGTGACTCAGTGTGTAACTCATGGTGATATACAATTTGATTTCCACCATGTACAGTAGAGGAATGATGATGGATAGTGGCTCCTCTTCAGATGCAGTGTCCTTTGGCTCTCTTTAGAACTTCAGTTGGAACGGAGATCCTTCATCCTAATGGTCCATTTTGCAGTTGTGTTTGTCTGTTGTAGCTGCTTCATTAGGCTGCTGGAGGTCTCTGGAGGGCTGCTCACCTCTTCAGTTTGGTGTGTATTATGTCAGCACAGTGCAGCTCTTCATACCTCGATTTTCTGGATGTCCTCCAACGCGTTGGGAACTTCTGAAAGGTTGCCGTGTTCGTCTCTCTGACCCAGACAGCACTGCTGTTGGCTATGTGTGGCTATTCTCTCTCCCCATACGCTCTTCCTGGGTTGTCATTCTGGGTTTCTTGTGCTGTTGAATTTTTTATTTAGCTCCAGAATGTGAGAGCAGATTCTGAATTGGTTCATCCAGGTTTTGTCAAAGATCTAATTGGCGTAAAGACAGGAGAAATGATCTCACAATCTAGAGGAACTTTATTTAAATTCAATTTCTTCTTTTACTGCCCAATTTAAGAAGTTCCCTGTGTTTCCCTGATAAATACCACCACCAAACTCCTCTCCTTCAATCACTCCTTCACCTATGAAGTTAGGACAGCCAACCCATTTGAAACCTATGGGGCAATCAAAAGTTGGTTTACCTTCTTTAGTGTTTCTGAACATTTCTTACATTAAGCTTCCACTGCTGGTGACCAAAGGGCTGTTTTTAAGATTCTCAGAGTGGTAATAACAGAGTATTACTTCATCTGACACAGTCAGCTTCTTAGCAAAACGACCTGTAAAAGAAAACTCGAAATGAAAGTTAATAGGAAAAGTGCTTTGTCTTCTGACTTTGAGATTTCATTCATTCTCGCTTTGATTTGTCTGTTTTGTAGATTCAACAGAATCAGTCAAGCAGTAAATCGGGAAATGATTTCCATGTGAGACTGTTAAGACCAGAAATGTTTTCCTTCACCTTTAATCACATTTTGTCCAAACTAAAGTTGAAACTGCATTCTTCTCTGCAGTCCTTTACAAACCAAATGATTGACTTTCACTAACTCCTTTGACTTGAGTTGTCAGAAAAATGTTCAAGTGGAACATCAAGGCTGACAGATCTGAGGTAAAGTTCAGTTTTGAATACATAGTGAAGACAGATGCTATGTGTTGTGGTGTCTTATTCTGTGGTGTCTGTAGCTCAACCCTGGCTCCAGCTCAACTGGACTGTCATGTGTAAAGGTAGTGCATGGGAGGCAAACCGAGTAGTTTTTTTGTCTTCTTCTGAAGTATAAAGTCAAAAGTTGTGTCTTACCACATCGGAAATTCTCTGTAGGAGATCATTGTTCTTGTCAGCTGAATTCAGTGATGTTGTTTTTACCTGAATGATCATTCATCTGACAGAAAGCACCTGGAAGTGCTTTTCTGACTGGGAGTTGACACCCCAGGTTGAAATAGACTTTTTCCTCATCCGTCATTTGACTGACAGGATCACGGGAATCCCATTATAGTCGATTTCTACCCGTCACTTTGATTTTTAAAATGACCATAATGACATATTCACTACCGTTTCCTTTTGTCTGTGCCGTCACACAGCCAGCAGATGAATGCACGGAACTTCAGCAGTGACAAAACCCAGTGAAGCACTGTAGCTACACATGAGCAATAAAATTAAACGATTGCACTTCCAATATGAACAGCTCACCCCGGATTTGAATTGTGCAAAATGAATGCAGTGGGATTACTATAGAAGGTTTAGGGCTTTTTCCATAGATAGAGCACCTCTCCTTTTGTCATCATTCAACAACACCATCATTGTTATTAAGCTTTTTGAAGAACCTTCAAAGCCATGAAAGTCATGCAGGAAGAGAGACAAAAGCTGCCTAATCAGCTTACTCGCCACCAAGTGGTCGAGGGTGTTAACTGCCTTCAGTTTTTTCCATCCGTCCATTTTCTATACTGCCTATTCCCAACAGGGTCGCAGGGGGGCTGGAGCCCATCCCAGCCGATAGTACCTGTGGTAGGACCAAAAACATAGAACCTGTACAGATGCCAAGGCCTGTTTGAATTGAGTTAAAACCATAAATGGTGACAGATGTAAACACCAAACACATTTTGGCAGGCCGTAGTCTGATTTTGAGATGCTCTGTTTGGTGCATTTGGACAATCACATTAAGCTGAACCAACAATAATAATTTTTCTTCCTGTACAATGTCTTTTTTTAAGTAAATAACCCTAGTTTCAATTTCATTTGACTGATATTTTAAAAAACTATTAATTTGTAAGGCAGCACAATACATTATACCCGTGATTTTCACTGGAATTCTCCTACTTCATAGAGGAATTTTCACCAAATCTAAAAAACGCATAAGCTATACTGCAACCATCTATCATGCTATAATGTTCACAAAGTAATTTTCATACTGTTACCCTCACTTAAAGTATCCGCTTTTGTAATTTTTCTCCCATTAATGTGATGAGGCATTAATGCTCTCATCCCAGCAGATACACAGCAGACAAGACAAGAAGAGTGAGCACAAAGAAAAGCAGCCTGGAACACCATGCAGGGAACGTCACACACTGATGCTATCTAATAGTAAAAGAGGATCCGAGGGGACGTTTTTCCTCTAAAAACAGAGGTGTGATGAATGCCATTGTCATTGTCACATTCCCCGTTTGGCCATTCTGATTTAATGCTCTCCATTAAGATATGTGCTGATAGGAGGAGGACTGGGTGAAGTACTGCCGAATCTCTCTCTCTTCCTCTGTGTCCTGCAAGCTCATAAATGTTTAATGGCACAGACAGATGCCTTAAAGCCCCCACAGGCGACGACAAATATGTATTAATCTGCATGAATAGAACATGAAGTTGGCCCGTATCCAGACACACACGGTTTTAATTACTCGCAAATCAATTTCCTTTGGGTTGAGGCTGTGATGAGAGAGGGCATTGTGGAGAGCACTTGATAGAGTCAAAAGAGTCAGAAATGCACACACATGCACAGCTCCTCTGCCGTTGTGTGCGCGGGCTGTGAGTTAAACACTAAAGACCGTAAGAGGCAGAGTGCAGCGAAATAAGTGCAATTCTAAAGGCGACGTCTGCTTCTTTCAGCAATTAAATCACTTGACTACTTTAAATGATCAAACCCTATTTGCACATCTAATTTGCATCTCATTATTCGCTGTGTATTCTGATTTTTAATTACCTGTAGAACATTGCACAGTGATTATGTACGAAAACAAAGTAATAAAGTGATTTGCTTAAAACTGAACTGAACTTGGAGTTCCAGACACAGATATCAGGGCTTCAGGTTGACAGAGAAAAAACAGAATTGAAAGTGACCAGCTGTCAGCCAACGTAACATGTAAAGCCTAATTCCTGTAAAATGACTAATTCCAGATATAAAGAATGACCATTGTGAGATTTTCCTCCTCACGATTTGGATCCTATCTGTGATGTCCATCTAGCTGGATTTGAGTTGCATTTGACAGCTCATCACTGTGGGAGCCATAGAGAAAAACTATTGGATGAACTTTGCATGCACGTGTGCATTTTTTAAATGGTCAGCTCATTCTGCATTTTGGTAAAAACCAGTAAAGTCTCACAGATCTGATAAAACATTTATTTGACATCTATACTGTTATGCATCTGACTTGGCAATGTCTGAGTTTGAGAAGTCCATTTTGACCCAGAGAAGAAGAGTTTACCTGAAGAAGAAAGACAGAGGATGGAATGAAAGGGAGGAAGTGAGGTGCTGGACTTTGGATACCTGAGACGATGTTCAGATTAAAATATTCCGGTAGATTTGCACAGCTAGGCTTTTCACTAAGAGTGTTAGGGACCTCAAAAACAGTAGTCATTCATCTGGTGAGTAAACTTTATTGTCTGGAACTCAGTGTCTCTCACACTTCCCCATGATAACAAACATGCTCCTTCATAGAAAGAGTCTATGAGCACATGGTCAGGGCCACTATTTCAAAATCCTATGACCCCACAGACATTATTTGGTATCGTGGTCCCTCTCTCTTCTCTTAAACACACATACAAATCAATAGCATACTCTTAACTTTACAAGTACTTTTTGAGTTGAGCACACAATCATTCTGTCAACTTTGATAAATTCAATTTTATTTCTACATAAAACTGTGTTCATCATGTAAGTTCACATGGTTCATATATATATATATATATTCACTTTTTATCAAATCTGCCCACCAGTGGCTCCGTGAAGGTATCAGTTTTTAGTTAGATCTGTGTACATTGTCCAACCCTAACTGATTAGCTGTAGGCTGACCCTTGATCTTTTTCTAATCAAGTATCTTAATCACCTCGATGCTGCCAAAAGCACACTAGACGAGTCACCATGGCAACCAAGAACATGGCAAACTTTAATCTGAAGACAATTTGTTATTAAATCTGTGTATTTTAGCATTGATGAAAACAATTTTCTAACATTGAACAACTTATTTTAATTCCTAAACCATAAAAAACAATTTAATTGAGTAACTACAACCAGGAAGCAACTAAGCAGTTTAAAATGAGAAAAACAGGTCTAAAACTTGTGCGCCCTCCTGGGGTCATTCATTCGTTAGATTCAGTGAAAGTGGGGTATGAATTACCCTGGGAAAGCACGTCTTACTTTAATGTCTTACTTTAATGCATGCTGCACATAGGGATGCATATAATCTGTGTGTATTTCTGTTCTGAGGTGTGATTTGTTTCCTGTTGACCCTTGAAGGAATTCACTTCAAGGAAGCCTGGACTGTTAGGCTTATTTGAATACTCCAGGAAACATGATTATAAGTGTACCAAAAAGACTAAAATGAATCCATGGCTGTGAACAATGCAACTGTTTCCCTGCAGCCACCTCTTTTATGGGAACAAAAATAAGGCTGATACACCAGAATAACCTTCAGCTCTCCCCTGAATCATTTCTGGCTTTGTTGTGAACAAATATGCTTTATGAATACAGAAAAAAAAGACATTTGGAGCAAAGGCCAGAAATTCCAACTGTTAAATGAATGTTTTGGCAGGACAGAGCCTGAGGAGCAGGTGGGTCTGCTTAAAGATAAAATCCAGTCTGCAGGAGGAAAAGAACAAAATAACAACAGAGGAATACAGGAAAACCTTCTCTTTCCTGCCCAATAATCACTGTTACCAAAGAGAGAAATGGGAGGTGAGTAATACGCTAGTCCTGCTCGCTCAGCTACAACATTCCATTATTTTCACAACTGAGAGGGACCTTTTGTCCGGGTAGCAGTAGGACTGCAGAGTGCCATTCCTCTCCATAAGCCTTTAACTCGTCCTCCCACCTTCATCTCTCAGAATCCCAGCTTTACTCTGACATTCAGCGCTCTCCAAAACACACAATCCCGTTCATGTCACAGTTCACGTGCTTTTTTTTTTCTTTTCTTCTTCTCAAATGAACTTCCTAAAAGTCACCTTCATCTTCCATTTGGAGCCAAAAGGATCCTTGGATGGCCAATATCTTTTAACAGCTCCAGTTTCAGCACCTTTGATCAATGGCAGCCACTTACCACACCAACACACACACAAACACACACACACACACACACACGCGTACTGAACTTGTGTAGATAGGGTTACTGCAGATTTATCGATTGTGTGCATAAGGGTCTGTGATGGGAGCGGGGAACGGGTGAAATATGATGTTGACAGCTGCCGTGGAAACGGCAGAGGGAGGGGACGGGGCTCGGGGAAATGTTAAGAAAGACAGAGACAAGAGGATGGGAGGAAATAATCATGAAAACATGAAGCGCGGGCAGAAATGGCTGACTGGTTCAGACAAAGCCGGGCGGCTGAATGAAGGATAAGGCGAGTGCTGACACCCAGAGGACAGAAGCAGTCAACTGCACGCCAGAGATAACGGGCGGTGAAAGGAGAGAGCGGAGGGGGGGGGGGGGGGGGGGGGGGAAGATGAAGGGAGACAGGAACAGAAAGAGGGAAAATGTGAGGGCAGATAAGACGAGAGGGGGAAATGAAAGAAGGCGGGAGGGGGAGTCGGCTTAAGCCAAACTGCAGAGAATATTAGAATCCTACATCAGTGATAATGCTCATGTGTGAGCATCCTCTCCACAGGAGAAATTAAGCTTCCTTACTTTCACTGACTGTGTGTTTTCCGTTGAAAACACGCGTTTGAATGTGTCGGGCTGGTACTCGGCACTGTAATGAGAAATGCGTCAGAGGTTTATGATTGTGTGACCAAAGGAAACGCGCGTTTATCAATCCATCCAGCTAACGGCGTTCTGAAGTCCGCGTTGATTATTAGATGTGCACGGTCTCATAACAGAACGGGCCGTGCCTAGTCCATCTGCAGGATTATGGAAAAACCCACACAAACACACACACACTCATGCACTCAAACACACACACTTTGTGTCGTTTTGGTGGTTGCCGTCTTGTTACGGACTGCGTGGCTACTGCGGGTAGCCATGACTACTGAAGCCATCTCAAAAGAATAGGCGGTCTGCTCTCCGCAGGCCATCCAGCGTACTATCCCAAAAAGTGTGTGCTAGATTAATTGGTGACTCAGTTTGTTGGGGATAGTTTGTGTCTATGCCAAACTGTCCACTGGTCCAGGATGTGCCTAGTTGAGATAAAGTTAAGAAGTGAAACAATTAAGGAAAGAGGACCAATGTCTTTTTTTCTTAGATTTCTTTCACATACAGTGGGGGAAATAAGTATTTGACCCCTTTCTGATTTTGCAGGTTTGCTGACTTACAAAGAATGCTTATTTTTCCTCATCAGATGGTTATCAATTTTTACTAAATTCATATGATGTGATTTTCTGGAATATTCTTTGGGATTCTGTCTTTCACTGTTAGAATGTACATATGATTAAAGTTATAGATCGTTGCATTCTTTGTAAGTGGGCAAACCTGCAAAATCAGCAAGGGGTCAAATACTTATTTCCCCCACTGTATATTCATATTTAAATGATCTCCAAATGAACCTAATAAACCTGTTAATGACAGGAGGGATATGTTTTCAAAGCTTCTGTTTTGTGATCAATACGCAAGTTAATGATAGATGGATAGACACCACAACACGGCTGCATGCGGCGGATCAATCTGTGCCTGGATGAAGCTCAACCTGCAGGAGAAGCTGCCAGAGAGAAGCCAGCCCCTGTTCAGCCCTCCTGCCGGGTCATTTGTGACATTTAGCGAGCAATGGCCCACACAACACAACTGCCCTGTGCCTCTGGATACAACGTGACGCCGTACATTCAGAACGTACTCAACACTGATGTCACAGCCCAAACAGTTTTTGATCGGGACTCTGAGAACCCGGCGGGTAAAAAAGCTAAGAGGAGGATATTTCTGGGTGGAGCAGTGTTGTAAATCTGCTGAAATGCTGGCCAAAGTATTAGGACTTTAAGCACTCGGACCCGTCTGCTTTGCTTCCGGCCACCAGGTCCATTAGTTCCAGTTGTAAATCTGGCTTTAAAAGTGGAAAATTACAGTTCAAAAGTTTCCAACGGCTGTCTGCCGTAGTTTCTTTGGAAAGGCTGCTCAACAAATAAAAAGAAACAAATCAGCCAGTGCAAAAAGAAGCATGACATGATCAGAGGAGAACATAATCATGGAGGTAGTCTACTGACAACCACTATTCTAACACACATTTAAACAAGTGTGTTAAAAAAAAAGATATTTTAAAACTTGGTTAACATTGCCAGAAAATGCAACAACTGACTGTTGCTCTGCACAGATAAAATCTTGATTTTACCCGCAGCACCATTTGAAGAAGTCATGCAAGATGACAGCATCTTTGAGTGAATTCAAATTAACTAAAGATACATCTCATTCAGTCCCGTCTTATTTCATAGCTAAGTTAAGTCAAATTCATAAGGATCTTGGATAGTCCATTTCATATTGAACCAACAGATAGCACCAGTATCCCTCAAACATCAAGCTGGAAGAAGGTCTCCAATGTCAACAGTCAAAAACTTGATTCCACTCCAAAAAGTGTCTACTGGTGCTCACAATGAAAGCCTTCATGATAGTCTTATGATAGCAAATGATGCTGGAACACTGGAGAATATGAACTGAACCAGAACCTTAGATCTATGGTAACTTTCACCTCATCTTCTGGCTTTAACTTTACTCCTCTGGTTTCTTCTCAATGCTCTTTGAGAATCATTTTCAAACCCACCAGGAAGCAAATCAAAATCTAAGCTCATGGTCCTGCCACACTTGACAACCGCTGAGTTAAAATGCTCCCCAGAAATCGTTAAAACTCAACAATAAAATCTGAAATGTAGGAAGAAAAAGAGTGTTGGTCTCACAACTGTCCTCCTTCCTCCTCCACATATGACAAACACAGTGACAATGGCGGCTAAAAGAAATCAACAAATAAATTCCAGGCTCAGATATGTTAACGCTGATGGCTGTTCATCCTGGGAAATTGGCCGTCATGCTCACAAACACATTCATCTGTTGCATCAATGTCTGATAATAGCTCCGTTTAGACATGATGGGACTGTTATGTCAGGAAGATTATTACTCACATTACCATCTGATGGACGGCACAAGAAAACCGAGGTGAGCTGCAAATGATAACATAAAGTCTAAATAATTTTCTTTGATATACGCTTTTCAACTTGTTGTCAGCAGAAGATTAGTTATTTTCTGCACAGGCAAAAAGCTTTACCTGCAATAAGGAAATAATGTAAACAATCAAAGAAGTCGGAAGATAAGTCATGTTTTGAAAAAGCTGTGTAATGTCCTTTAGAGTTCTTTTCCTTTCTTTGTGACCATGTGGAGGATATGATGAGCTTTCAGGATGCTCCCAGAGAGGTGCATTCCTTTAGCAAAACATTCCTAGTAGCTGAGGTCAAAGGAAAGCATGTTTGTTCTGCTGCTCAGACAGAAAAGGTTCAGCAAAATCTGATGAAAAATGTTGAAATGGGACATACTGCAGTTACCCCTGTTTTTTTTATTTTTAGAAAGAAATATCTATTTCTAATTTAAGCCACCAGAAACTTTGACAGGCCTTGAAGTTACATTCTTCTTGTTTAGTGGGATGTTCATTCACCAAATCTGTATTTTTCACTATTTAGCTTTCATCCAGTTCAACTTTTATTCTTCAGCAGATTTTTAGAAGTAGTTTGAACTTTGAAATGCCCACACTTCATACAAACACACACACACACACACACTCACACACAGAAGTCCATGAAGCAGAGTTGAATGTCTCCACAGATCAAAACAGAATGAAAGTACTAACCCTGACCCTTAACCCTAGTGAGTCAAACGCTAACTCACCATAAATCAGTTCGATTAAACCTTTGGATTTAAGTCTCGTCATTGTAATACTGCCAGAGCCAGTGTTCCAATATGTTCTGCACTTTATTTCTGACAGATCCAGCACTGCTCCATCTTTCCCTCGGTTGAAAGATGGACCAATAATAACACAACGGTGGCCTTCTGTTTTTTCCCTGTACAGGCCACAGGCCGGACAGGCTTGTCCGTTTGCTCACAGTCCCTATAGGCGGGAATCAAACGTGCAATGGACCCAAACGTGGAAGATGGTGAGTGTTGCCCAGCTTTAGTGTGTCCCTCACCACAGATATGCTCCGTTTGATGGAAGCGTTTCCTGCAGAGGACATGCAGATGTTAATGCAGATGTTAATGCAGATGTTAATGCAGATGTTAATGCGGTCACCTTGTTTCCTAACGGCATGGATATTTTAACTCATTGACTGCCAGCCATTTTCAGAACAGAGAGTCCCATACTGCCAGAGTTTTTTGAGCATTTTGACTGATTTTTCTAGAGCCACAGAATAGTTTGTGCTATGACTATGTAAACACCGAACACACCAAAAGAAAGAGTAGACTCTCTTCTTTCATCAGGAAAAAAATGTTTCTACCTTATTCCGTTCTTCCTGGACTTGCGTCTAACCGGCAACATGTTCTCTCATAGAACCGTTCCCTTTTTCTTATTTGCCTACAGTCTATGCTCATCTCCCATCAAAAGTGGCACTGCCCCCTAGAGGGTCAATTTGTTACTACATACTCTGTCTGGAAGCCCATATTTACGGACAAGCTTTAGCAGATCGTCCCCCAGACACTCTCGTTGAAAAACATAAAAGACCTCTATAGACGTCTTTGGCAGCGAACAGTTGTATTTGAATTGACGTTTATAGACGTCTTTGGCAGCCAATGAGTTAAGGGAAGGCGTTGGTGTTGGTCAGAGGTTCATCTATTCAGACGGGTGTGACTCAGACTACCGTTCACCCATAAGAGCAACGCGTGTCATCAGTCAGGACGTGTTTTTGAGACCACAACAAAGGTTTTAATCCACTCATAAAAACCCGTCTGCTGTGAGTCTCTCACTATGGAGCGGGTCAGAACCAGCCTGCATCTGCAGCATCGCCCACCTCCCCTCCTCTGAGCGCACGGCCTGTCACGCGCCCGCTCTCTGGTTCCAGGTGCAGGTCAGCCAAGCAGACATTTCAATTCAAAAGATGGATGCCACACTTCAGAGGGGACGATAAGAAAAGGCTCAGAGAGCTCTTTCACAGCAGCAATCAGATGCTTTTCTCTAACTTTTTCCTTTTTTCCGGTCCGACTGACAGCCTTCTGGTAGAGGCTTTGAAGAGCTTTTCCCCTTCCAGCCTCGCTGAAGTGACTATTGATGAAGCCTGTGCCCTCAGACCTTGATGATGAGTGTGGTCGTTCAGCTCCTTGTCTGTTTTTTTCCTCTTCCTTTCTAAAAAAACTCGAGTTAAACTGGAATCCAATACTGTGATTCAGCCTCGCCTTTAGTGTTGCTCCATTGATTTCCACACTAGTCAAAGAACCACAGAGAAATACTTTAAATGCTAAATGTTGTTTACAGGTTGTCTCCCTCTCAGCAGCAGGAATCAGGCTGAAGTGTCTCTGAGGGAAGTGCCTGAGGCTCCAGATCTCTGGACTTGAGAGGACCGCCCGTCCTCTCAGCCTTCCCCACTTGGCTCTGAGGGCCGAAAATCATCT
>CAJRST010038888.1:20359024-20385402 GCA_907169785.1 Menidia menidia
GTTTTTCTCATTTTATATTGATCATTTGAATGCTTTTACTTGAAATAGAGCCAGATCCACACATTTCATAAAAAAATAGTCCAATTAAAAGAGTCGCATAAGGCTCCTAATATTGATTTGACCATAAATAGTGTCTTGGCTCAATAAGTGACATGAGGGAAATATGATTCATGTCATCATGTCCGGGTCAGAAAGCATCCCCACTATTTCCTTTAACACACAAAATCATCACAGGGAGGTAAAAGTGTCCTGGGACTACTCAGGCTTCCAGCCCTTAAACCTTTTTCTGATGTACCATGTAACTGGAAATAGATTTATTTGTTTCCCTTTTTGAGGATTTTTTAAAAAGAATTATTCAATTTGGAACTCTGACGTTCCAATTCTTTCTGAATCTTATAACCCACTTGATTTTGCAGCAGTTTGTCACATTTTACAGTAGTTTGCTATATTTTGGAGCCTATGGTCACTGGTCTTTTTGCCCCTCAGTTGGAGGTAACCAGCCATGTTTGGTCACAGTAACATGTCTGATCATTTTGGGAGTCATCAACGTCTTTATTATAAATACAGGGTTATTGTTTTAGAAAAATTAACTCAATTTAAGTGCATTTCTTTTTGTCTATTTGTTTTGATCATTACTGTGACTGATGTTTGAAGTTCAAGTTCCCACTCGTTGCTGCATTTACTGTCAAGTTTCAGCCATAAAACATCTACACCAACAAAGGAAACAATAAAGCTCTCCAAGCTTTTGAATCTCTCCATTCAGACCAAAACCAATCAGTGCAGATTGACAGAATTGAATTTCCACTCAATAGTGAGTTAAACAAAAATGCTTCCAACCAATAAACATGACATTTTCTCTCATTATGCGGCCTTTGAGCAGCTTGTTTTTTTCTCAACAACCACTCAGCGGTTTACTGTGTCCTGTGGCAATGCTAGTTTAGAGAGCACAGTTACCCAACGAAGCAAGTAGGGCTCAAAGGAAACATGGACCAGCGGCAAGAGAATCACTTTGTCCATAAGATCATTACTAAAATCCCATACGCATGGTCTTGTTTGATTTTTTTTCAAACGTAATGTTAACAAAGGGGAGACACCCCTCTGAAAAGCATCCAAAGCTTCAGCTTGAAAACCATAACAGAGTTTTGATTAGTAGAAGCAGCCTGGAGACTGAAAGGTTCATTTAGTCTTGCATTAAAACGAAAAAACAAAACATAGAGAAAGGAAAAAAAGTTTTTTAAATCAAACGTACTCCAATAAGTTGTCTCCACAGAAGGTAACACACCGATGTCCTAATTACTTTTTAATGACAACAATCTTGTGAGTTAACTACTTGCTTTTAAAAGTAAGGCCAGCCAACACTTTTCTTCCACTTTTGAGTGATTAGTGCTTAGTTGATCTCCACCAGTCGAGCTGGTGATGCATCAGCTCTTTATTATGAGGGCAATTAGATTACAGGAATCTTTGAGAGACGAAGGGAACGCTTGCTGATTGACCTGCTTTAGACCAGCTGTATTGACTCGATTGGCTTTATTTTAGAAGCCTCTATGTGCAGCGAACAACACAGAGAGCTGCAACATCCCCGGCTGCTGCCTGTAATTAAAGGGCATTTAAAACACATGAACCGATGGCCGGCCTCTGGCTCTCAATATCAGAAGAACACGCAAACCAAAATGAATCCCGAGGTTGGCAATTCATAAACACAAATTTCGAAATCAAAGAGTAACAGTTTGAGTAAGGTCAACAGGTCAAAAACACTGTAAGACATGAATAAAAACCATGAAGATTCAATCTTTTCACACCAATTTTCAAATAGGAATAATGTTTGAAGTGATCTAGTGTATTTCCTTTACAAAATATTCACTTATTTTGAGGATGCTGACAGAATTTAGTAATTTTTTAAAACTTGGGACGGGGGAAACAGAAGGCTGAAAGGTATTCCACAGATGAGGAGGTAATCTGATCATCACAGATCATCAACAGGTGAATTAAAAGGAGCATTATTCTAAATGTTCCTATGTTAAAAAGCACAGATTAGGTTCTTCGAAATCGAAATTATGGAATATTTGAATCTAATATTTGTCTCTTTGAACATCCAATACTGTGTCATGTTTTTGAGCAAAGTTAAATGAAAATACATCTATTTTGATTTTATTTAGGTTTTACACAATGTCCTAACCATAAGCCTAACCCTTACTGCAAAATTCTCCATTAGGCTTTTAGAAACAAAATCACCACTGACAACAAAATACTGGAGTCTCTGTGTTATTTCATTAAGGTCCAGGCTTAGACCCTTGGTAGCATCTGATTGCCTTGTTTCAGGGGATGTGTTGCCCAGGATCTGCAGAAACCTTTTTTATTACTGATAAGCAACATATTTCTTTAGTGGTACTGTAAAGTGGTAAAGCCCAAAATAGGTTTAATCTTGTTTTGACTGCTCAGAAATCAGTTGGGAACTGAAGCGGAGGACGTCCACAGGTGTACGTCCTCTAATTTATTTTTAATATGCTTGGTTTGATCCAGTCAACTGCCAGAGCCTCACATCATTAGCAGTAAAACTCAGAGCAGGACGTGCCTCGCATGAGCTTTGTTTGGTCATCGTCCTCATTTGTCTTTGTTCTGGTAGTACCGGACATGTGGCCTGTTTTTCCTTTTACCTCTGCAATGGATTTCTCCATTTTTACAGACTGAATATAAAATATCCTCTTTGGATGTGTCTGCGTTTAGCCACCTCGTTTTGGTTTATGGTGTCACCCCCAGTTGAGTGAGAGTCCTCCAACGTTTGCTTTAGTTCCTGTCATGTTCCTGTGCCCCACAGTTTGAGAACTACCCAATTATTTTACAATGCGAACAACCACGCCACTGTGCAACCTATCAACTTAATCATGTGCTATCATTTCTATTTAAATTTCATTAAGTGGACAGACATTCAGCCCATCAGCCAAACTTCATCATTTCATCAGCCATTTTTCCGAGCAGAACAGTCAATCCAGAGGACAAGTCCCTCTGTTTCAGCTCCAGCTTCAAATCCATGGAAAGACATAATCAATCCTGGACTTTAAAGTCTCCTAACTTTCAGGAAAGGTGACTGACTTTATCATCGGGAACCGCTGATGAGATTCCGTCTCTACATTTTCAGCACCTCCTTAATCCAATTGTGGGTCACAGTGGTGCTGGAGCCCGGCCCAGCTGTCAGTGGATAAGTGGCAGGGTACACCTTGGACAGGTCAGCAGTCCATCACATCCATCACACAGACAAACAATCAATTAGAGGCGCCGATAAACCCAACATGTCTTTGGCCGGTGTGAGGGAGCTGGAGTTGGACCTGACAGGCCTCCCTCATAATAAGTTACAGAAGCCTACTCTACAAGTAACAAAGGCACGTGCTAGTTTTTCAGTCACCCTGACGCAGAATGTTATTGACGTTGCTGATGTCATTGAGATGGATGAATGGAGGTTTTAGGGCAGAGTTTTTAAATGTTCTGCAAACATTCTGTTCTGTTTCTGGTTCAGAACCTAATTGCATGTACAGTGGGGGAAATAAGTATTTGAGCCCTTGCTGATTTTGCAGGTTTGCCCACTTACAAAGAATGCTTATTTTTCCTCATCAGATGGTTATCAATTTTTATAAATTCATATGATGTGATTTTCTGGAATTTTCTTTGGGATTCTGTCTTTCACTGTTAGAATGTACATATGATTAAAGTTATAGATCGTTGCATTCTTTGTAAGTGGACAAACCTGCAAAATCAGCAAGGGCTCAAATACTTATTTCCCCTACTGTATGTGATAAACTGGAATAGGGACAGTAAAGCCCGTGTGCACTCCTTCCCAAAGTTAGAACAATATCAGCCTGGATGAAGAACATAGATAACCTTCATCTGGGGTTGCTTACCACCATTGTGAGCATCCTATGTGGAAGCTTCATGATGCCAAGGCTGCTTCATGGACAGAAATAGCTGCATGTTATCAGCTTAATAGTGGAAATCCACGTCATGTTTTCCAATGATGATGTCCAAATGAAGCAGGTGAAGAGGAAAGGTCATAGCTGGGAGCCATGTGGACCTCCATGAGTACCTTTAGCTTATTATGAAGAAACCAAAAAACCATTGAAAAATAAAAAAAATTAGAAAACAGTAAATACCATTGATCTAACACCAACAATTTTCTGCTTCAGGTTAATCCTCTGTGAATGAGAACATAAATATGAAGACATGTCATCCCACGGTGCAAAACGTTGCGGTTTCACGTTAAAGGTTCATAAATCATCTAAATTTGTGACGAGAAGGTTTAAATTCTTTGCTTGCTGCCAAGATCAATGTTCTGTGCTTTCATGCATCATCAACCTGTGTCTCGCTAGTCCTTAATGCTAATAATAAACACTTGATTAGGATGATGGAGATGGAGGGAAGCCCCTCTTCTGGAAAGATACACCAGCATTATGGTGTTCAGTGTACTAGCCCCGTACATTTAAGGCTCTTTCCCATTTGTGATTCTTTTTTTACAGACTTTTCTGACTCTAACATTAAAACATAAAAGCACTTGTTTGGGGTCAGAATGTGTTTGCATGGATAGACAGTTAAAAATTGACATGGTCACAGCTTCCACATTTTGATCATCATTTGTGGTGATTTCTGTCAAGTCACATGAACACTGAGCCACAGAAAGCAGCGCCCGGGGGCATTTAGCCATCTCACAAATTAAAACCATGGGTCATGACTCAACACTTAAAAAGGTTCAGATATGTGCAGACGTGAATGCTGTTATTGATGGGAAATATTCAGACGAGTCAGGATTTCCAAACTATGGTCTCATTTGACATTTTTCTTGGAATTTCTGAACTCCTGATTGTCATGGACATTAATTAACTGAATGTTGACTTGAAAAAGCCAGGTTTATTTCCTGGTTATCTCCAGACACTCTAAACATTTAGCAGATTTAAGCACATTAAAAAATGTAACAATATTTTCCTTCATAAAGATTCATTGGCAATTGAACTCTAGGTCAGTTTAATGGATCATAAGACTAACAGATGTACATTTTAAAGCCTGGATCCATTAAACATACATGGTTGACGAGAAAGTCAAGTTCATCTTGTTGTCCTATGCGAAAAGTATAAAATCATATTAAAACTTTGGTTAATTGAGTTAATTCTCTATCGGTATAAACTTATGTAAAAAGTAAATCCAGACTAGCATTGCTTCATTCCCATTTTATGCCCATAAAATAACATTTGACACCATCTTATTTAAATGTTTCTTAGAGAGACAACAACAACATTGATTTTCATTTGCAGCAGCTCTTCAATCTTGTTTTATTAGCAATTTAAGGTTCATAAAACTGACCAGTGCAACATTGTAGACTCATCCATTGTGCCGGGATTCAGTATCTGGTCTTCAAATCTTGAAATAAAAGGACAGCGGATAGTCACGGACCTCAGCATATGAGTAAAATGTTGTTTTTGTTGTGTGTCTACAGCCTTCCACTGCTCTATTACCACCTAATCACAAAGCTGTTGTGAAATAATCTGATACATTTTCTTTTCCCAAAGGCGCAAAGACTAGATTGCTCACTAAGCTGCAAAAGCAAATATGTGAACAGTCTGCCGAAAGAAGGGAGGGCATGCAAACAGATGCATATTTGCTCGGGGCAGCAGGATTAAAGACAGATATACATTTGTGTAAGAATATAATCTGCAGCCATGTGCCTAAATCCGACAAAGTTGTTTGTCAGAACGGATCCAAACAAAGTAAACTGCTGAAAGACTGAATTATGAACCATCCATCCATTATCTATACTGCTCTCTCCCAGTGGGCAGTGGGCGGCTGGACAACGGGCCGGAGGGTAAACGCTGGACACGTCTGAATTATTAACCAATGAAAAAAAAAAATCAGGTAACATTTTCTGTGCAGTTCCAGAATAAAAAAGCTAAATCTGTCATGATCTAACACCATAGCCCCTAACATTTAACAGCCTAAAACTGATGACATTTGCACTAGAAAAACCTAAAAAAGGCACACATGCCTATGCTAACTGAAGTTACGATGGACAATTCTATCTATATATACAAGATTACAGTTCTCTAGGGGAATGCTGTAGTTGATGTAATATATGATCTGTCATATGCGTGAGTATTATTATCACACACGCGCATAAAACATTTTATATGTGTGTGGGTATCTGTGTTTTCTTGGAGTATGTGATGAGAAACAGAACTAATGACTTGTTTTTCAGAGCGACTGTGGCACAGACATGCTTCTGCTCGCGTCTTTGAGCCGGCGTCCTATGTGTTAAGTAGCGGTAGAAAAAAGGGGCCTCCTTTGGGTGTCATTCCAGGTGATACTGCCAAGAAGAGCCGCTTTTACAGCCATCCTGCAGATCCATCGCCCGCTCTTAACAAGGGGAGAGGCAGGTGGAGGAAGCAGTGCGGGAGCACATTTGGACAGCAGCAGTAAACACACGCCGGGGCCACATCCCACCATTCATCTGCACTGTCCAAGTCATCAAATCTGAACAATGACAACAACACCAGCCAAGGCGGGGCCACAACACACTTTTTAATTCCTTTTCTCATTTCCAGACACTGAATTCCACCACTGAAGAATACATTTTTTTTGTTTGTTTTTAATAATGTGACACTTCTCAGAGGGGGACGAGAATGAAAAAGCATCCTCTGATTCCTTTTAAAATGCGAACATAGAATAGAGAAGAAAGAAAAAACGAGGATGATTAATATTGGTCACAAGCTGCCTGTCAAAAACTGTTGGATCTCTATCACCTACTTCCATCAGCAGACAATTCTGCTGCAGCCACACATGACTGATGAGAGCGCTGCAGAGAAGTTCAGCCTGCCTTTTCTCTGTCCTTATCCTCTTTTCCGAATGTCAGGAAATTAATGGTCTCTCATTTAATACACTTTCACACACACACACACTCACACATTTGTCTGTATATGCTCATCCCAGAGCAGTTTTTATCATCAACCAGTAACCATCAGCAGTAAAATTGTTTAATTAAAGCATGAATTTTTAATAAGCCCCGCAGCAGCGTGAGGAGGGACCATAGGAAGGCTGAACACTGACGAGAAGCTTCCAGAAAGGAGACAGACAATTCCTTAAATTGCTTCGAACAGACTTTGCATACAGCTGAATCTATGAAGGAGAACAATTGGGGTTGATAAAGATCCGAAGCTTTTTTGTTAATTTAAGGTCAGTGGCCTGAACTTTAACATGTGGAGTTGCTCATTTGAGCCTCTGAACGGACAGAATATTCTTCTAAACGGGCTTGGCTGTGGTCTGTAGTGGAGAGAGTGTGTGAGGGGAGCAGAACCAGAGCCAGTGACTCGGGCAGAATGACGGAGTGGGCGGGAGTGAAGTCGGGGGGACTGGTCCTGTGCTGGCTGACCGCTCTGGAGGTCACTGAACTGGTGGTAGAAGGAGAACTTCTACATGTTTGATTGATGTGGGGACCAGAGCTGCACATACCCTTCATGGTACTGGACAAAAACAGTAAATGGGATCCATGTGAGCTTTTTCATCTCTGCAGCAATGTCAAAAAATAAAATAGAAATAAGTTATCAAAACATTTTCATAAAAACACTTGGGGCCTTCTGACCACTAGCTAAAATCTTTATACTTTAAGCTTGTGATTGTTTAAAAGCAGGAGGCAAATAACTGTAATATACATCTACAGCTTCCCTATTGCATAATCTTCTTATTCTTTTTTGTATTTTATTTTATTTCTTTTCACATTTTTGACACTAAAAAGACAGAATGACAGGGTTGCAGTCATAGCCTCTCAAAGTATTAATCTTCCCCAGCTAAAACCTAGAGCTCACTCATTTTCCTACTCAAGAACATGACAGTTTGAAAACAGTGTTGAACCTACTAAAATACAGTAAAAGGCAGGCAAACAGCCTGAACGTAGCTGTTTTACAGCCGGCATTTTGACACGTGGTGGCAGGAAATACACGGGGTCATTAGAGCGGGGGGCGTTCCTGGGGGGGGGGGGGGTCCCCGTTCAGCCTGCTCCGGCTGTAAAGCTTTACTGGGGCATTAAAAGCAACTCAGCCATTGTTAATGCCAATCATTATCCCGGCGCTTTTTGTGCTTTGATGAGATAAAATGCCTCAGTGACAAAGTCTACTCAAGTACTCAAATCATTCAAGTGCACATGGTATATGCATATCTATTTGGTATATCTGTATATCAGCAGCAGCCCCTGTGTTTTTTTTAGGTATTTTCATGTGTATTTGGACAAATTCTTGTATGGTAACATACAAGAGTGGAGGCTACAAGTACATAATATGGTCACATAATGTTACATATAGTTTTATGTCCATCAGGTAGGATAAAACATCAGGTTCAAAATGAAATCCTATACAATCATGAACACTGTATTTCAGCCCAAAAAGCCAAATCCGTTCGTTGACTTTTCTATATGAATGGTCTATTTTAAGGTTATTGCCTATCGTGATCAAAATGGCCACCCTTTTGACAAGTTAATCTTTCAGAAATGTGATCAAATGGAAAATAAGAAGAAAGAAGAGAAGTCAATCTGCTGGATACGGGTCTACATGTGTCTCTATGGCTACATCAGGGAATCGTGCTTTATCAGAGACAGTGATCTTGTACCCGGGCGGCTAAGCCATATCGATAACTGCCATCAAAGATACTTTACTCCAAAAAGGAAGGAAAATGCATTTTCTTTCCTGTTGTTATTTTAGAGAGTTAACTCAGAGACTGAGCTCCTTTATCTCTTATATGTATTCACTTTCTATGCAAACCTGGGTGAGGATGGAGCAGATTTTTTGACATGTCTTTAGGGAGTGGCTTCCTCTTCTCTTTGAATAAATATCGTAATCACACTTTTGCGTCCCGTGTATAAATGTATTGTGTTTTCAGTGTGCATTTGTCCTTGTCTGTGTGTTTGCATACACAGACATCATGCCAGGCAAGCTGTTGTTTTTCACATTTTCCCTTCTCTTCTCTTTCATAGATGAGATACATCATTTTTACCACGGATGCTTTCACCTTAATTTAGTCATAAAATGTTCATTATTCCACTTGAATATGTGATAGGAAATCTGACGATCAGCCCAAAATGAACCTCCTTTTTTATCTTAAATCCAGTGACTAACAATTTCCATGACAAATGGAATCAACTGGAAATGTTGGGATTTTACCTTACATTCCAGGTTCTAACCTCAGACTGTTGCATGTGTCTCATATGCATGTCTGAATTCTGCCTGGCCACTAAAACTCCCTCCCATAAATCAAACACGTGCATTTTGGATGAAGACGCAACTCTATTTTTCCTGGATTTAAACAGATTCTGCAGTTCTGTAATGTCAGTCTTTAATATTCTACAGGGATGTGTGTTTCCCATGGTGATCACAGGGCGATGCGTGGCTGTGTAAAAACTGCGGGTCCTTTAACAGAGGGTGCAGTATTGAAGCCACAGTGATGCAGCACTCCTCCGTCTGTGAGAACCCCCCCCCCAGCCTTCCATTTAACATTTATTTGGAAACATCTGCGAACGCCGTGAACCAGACACGTTGGACTCGGTAAGAAAGAAAATTGTAATTATCTCAGCCATTCTTCCTAAATAATTACACTGGTCATTGAGGAGCAGGACAGGGAGAACTGTTTTTTTTTTTCCTCCCCTCCCCCCCAAAAAAAGAGAATAAGTGAAAAACTGACTGTGAAGCTCCCCGCAGGAGCTGTGACCTCTACATCAACACAGAGCATCTCCCTTCCATCTTTCCTCGGTCTATTCCTGCCGCGATCACCACACTTCTCTCTCTACACACACACACACACACACACACACACACACACACACACACACACACACACGTAAAATCGGCTTCAGCCAGCCACCCACTCCTGCACAGAAGGAACCAGTGTGTGGCTGCATCAGAATATGTGCCATTTTCTGGCCTGACATTTTTACCGTGTGTGTGTGTGTGTGTTTGGGGCTGTACACAATACACGTGTGTGTGTGTGTGTGTGTGCACGGGCATGTGGGCATCCACGCGTAAAGGTGTGAAGAGGAGCTAATGCATTAGCTGCTGTAGGATTCCTGGGCGCCCCTTATGGAGGCGGGCTGGGGAGCCCTTCCTTTAGCCGCACCATGCTCCAGACGCCTTCATATTCAGGCGGGTTAATGAGGATTTCTACTTCTTTCCTTCACGATGATACGCTTTTCGGACAGTGTACAGTCACAATCAGTACGTCATACGTTTATGATCTGGTTTGTGGAATTGATATGATCTCACCAATTTAATTTTCAGTGGAGATTGTTTAGCTAAAGTCCAAAAGGAGAAATGTATTCCCCTGCTGTTATTTGGCCACAGCCAAGCTGGCCTTAACACTTAAAATTACATTATTCATATTTGAGCGTTACAAAATTATTTGGCATCTCTGGTAAGGAGTATGTAATTTAAGATTATGATCATAAAGGCAGTAAAAGAGTTCTTTGACATGAATTTTGAAAGGAGGCCTTTATTTTTATGCTGCCAAGATGGAGGACTTGGTTCTTACTCCTAGCTTGCCAAATGCTCAGAGTTAAGAGCTAATACAAGTTTGGTGTCTCCAACCTGAGTCTGGCATGTGTCGTGCTTAGAGACAAGCTGTACTACAGATATTTCCGTCAAACTGTAAAACCCCCTAAAACCCATTTGGGTTGAATCCAGTTTACACTTTTCCACATGAACATTTCGACAAGCTGCACTTGGAGTCAACTAAGGAAGATTGGCTTCAAACCTGGATAGCAGAGCATTTACTCTGTAACGTTTCTGTTTCCCATTATTTCCCATTTGGAGATGTCAGTAAAGTCAGTGTGATTATGAGCAAACTACTTCATGCATTTATTACTTCAACTACTTCAATGTACTACTGGAATTCTGTATATAGACATAGATTTCCCCAAAATGTTTGAGAAGCCTTTGGCTAATGCTAAGTGAAAATTTTAAACCGTATTTTAGCTTCTCATCGACGGCTCCCTGTAAGATCCAGAACAGAACCCAAAGTTCTGCAGCTCCATCCCAGCTGGATGTTTCCAGCACAGCTGTTTGCTCTCAGGCTGCAGGTTCTGGTTCTGGTTCTGGTTCCTGAGTTTTTGATAAAGCCTATGGTTAGGGATGATTGAGATGACCCCGAAACATCCCATAGTCCTGCTGGGTTAGACCCAGACTGCTAAGGGAGGTGCCATATTGCATCTTTCTTCACTCTGTTTCTTCCTTTTTGTCTTTTTTAAATGTACATAATAATAATTGGTTCTGGTTCCATCAGAGGTTTCTTATTGTTAAAAGGGAGTGTATTCTTTCCACAGTCGCCTAGTGCACCCTCAGGGTGGGAACTGGACAGAAGAGGAGATTTGGTATTTTGGAATTGAATTACCTTTGACTGGATTTTGATTGTATAACAATGAATGGGATTCTAATTGTCTTAAATTGAACTGCATTTTTTAAAGGGTCTAGAGATGACATTTTTGTCATATAGAGCTATTTGAATAGAATTTAATTGAACTGATTTAGGTGGCACAGCAGAGTGGTGGTCAGCACCATCACCGCAGGAGGGTTCCCGGTCCGAGTCCCCGGGGGGACTTTTCTGCGTACTCCGACTTCCTCCCTCCTTCGAAAAACATGTTCGGTTAATTGGCAAATTGTCCTCAGCTTTATCCCAACTGACAACGAGCGAGAGGCAGGGCACGCCCAGGACAGGTTGCCAGTCAGCCTTTTTATCTTAAAGGTTAAATATTTCTCACACGGCACAGCAGCTTTGTTCTCACAGTAAACAAGCGACAACGCATGGTGCTCATTAATTGTGCTGGTTTTTGAAAAAAAAATCAATTAATTCATGAAGACTCAATGCATCATCTGGTTACTTCAGCTTTTATGTTTGCATCTGAACCTTTAACATTAAATGCAATCTTTTTTATGATGCCTTTTATAATCAATGTCAAAATAAGAGTTTAAAAGCCTCATTACATGTACTCAGTGAAGCTAAGTAAAAATGGAGACACGAGACTAAATTCTAATTAATCGATGTCATGATCAGGAATAAGTCAGACTTGCACATGTTACTGAAAATTGTAGATTGCTTTCTACTTTATTTTGAAACTGGGCTCAGCTGTCTGTTTCAGTTAAGAGTTAATGTGGAAAACCAGCTCAAGGTTTTTACTAATGTCACAGTATTTTTCAGTATGGAGTCAAAAGTGCCTAACATAGGGTGTGAGCACCTTGCATTATTTTGAATGCTATATTTTTTCTCCCTACCAGAAGTCCAGCTGTATTACCGTCTGACTGAACATTTTTTGTGCGTTTAAACTTAAAGGTAAAGACTTACAGCATCTGTGATTGAATCCAAACTAACAAAGACATTGTTTCATTCTTTTATAATTGCGCTGACTTCTCATTTAAAAGTTGTCTATCACAAATAAACTGCGTTGACATTTCTCAGTTAATTTCCATGTACAGCTTGCCCAAGTTGCTGAACCATCCATTAGAGGAATTATTTCTCTAACCACCATCAACTGGACAGGAGTAAATGTTTAATGTTGGCAATGTGACACTTCCATCTGATGCTGGTAGAGACCTTTCACCTTCTCCAAAATGGAAGCGATTTAGATGAGAAACAGACTTTAATCTATCACCTTACTGGTTACTGTCAGTCCTGAGACACAATCTGCCCAGCCATGTATGGTTCCACCCAAATGACAATCATCCATCCAAATCAAGCATCCTCTGCCTCATCCTCCACCTTCCCACTCTTGGTTCTTTGGTCTCCCGTAGTTTTTTTTTTCCAATGTCGCTCTCATTTCTGAATCCATTGTCCTTTACTCATTCATCACTTCTAACCATCATTCTTGTAGTCCCATCTTCCCTGCACAGCATGCCTTTAACCGCCTGGTTCCCTGACCTATTTCCACACAGAATCCATTATGTCTCCCCAGTCGTTCTTTATCTCCAACCGCCAATTTAATCCCGCCAAATATTCTTAAATGCCATGCATCTTCTCTTGGACCGCATTATGGAGTTTCATTCGCTCCGAACCTGGATATGTAAACTAGGAAAACGCCTTGCCCGTGTGTTTTGAAGCACATGGAAAAAGAAAACACGGCAACAGTAGATGTTTTTTCATGATTTTTCACACCTTAAGGCACAACCAGCCCACACCCTGCTGTTGAGCACCATAAGCGGGATTACATAAGTGTGATAGCTGGTGAGGAGGAGGCTAGGGCAGCGAGGGGATATTAGCTGCTTTGGAGACTGGAGGAGGATAAGGCAGGAGATACCCACTGCACCATCTTCTCTGCTTGGTTGGCTTCCTACGACTCGCTCAGTATCAGCCCACTGTCAGTCTGGGGAGGGAAAGATGGTGAGGCAGTCATGGTGGCTCACATGAAAATGAGGACATAAAGGAGTACCACCACAGGCTGATAGGAGACGTGTACGAAGTAAATAAAAGGGGTATAGATACATGGTGGAAAGGTTAAGGGGGTTAGGGAGGGGAGGGAAGCTAAAAACGCTCTACGGATCTGGTAATAGTTCTGACCAAGCAGGGATAGAGCTGTCAGGCTGCATCCTGTCCACTGAGGGGGAAGGAAGGGAGCGAGGATCAAACAGAAGACATTAAGACTTTAAGCCACAAACTCTCGCTCCGCTGCATTTCTGCCCTTCTTTCCATCCCTCTTCTTTTTAGTCTCCATTTACATTACTCACACCCTCCCTGCTCGGTGCTGTACATCCCTGCCACAATCCGGTATCAGCATTTGATTCTCCCCTGTTCCCAAAAGATTCCCCCTGGCCGATCAAGTGTCATTCCCCCGACCGCAGAGGGACTGAACACACTGCCGACACTGCAAGGTCACAGAGATCACTTCCATCAGAGGAAACCTTAAACCTTCTATTTTCCTCCTTCTGATTCGCTGCCTCCCATCTGCAGACCGTTCCCTGCTTGTGTTTTCACACCAGTATCACACAGCTTTCCAAATTCTTTCACAATTGTACATTTTTCCTGGGTTTACAGACACTGAAGATGGCATTTGTCTTTGCCATTTGCTGAGAAAAATGGTTCATGCTAATGCAGATCCTTGCAAATATCACAAAACAAAAACCCATCTATCTCAGCCATTCTTGAAAGCACTTCTTTACTTTGCAAGAATTAAAAGAGATTCAAGGATAATTATCCATCCTTATACCCAAAGTGCTTTTGGGAGGCTGTGCAGATCACATACGACATGCTAACAGTGATGAACCATTGTTGCTGCAGTTAAAAGTGTTCCCACTTACCAGCGGTTTCCACATCTTTCCCGCTCTCTTTAACGTTGGGTAAACAGTTCTCCAGGTAAACTCCATTGCGATAGCAGCTATCGCCCTCATTGTACTGCGGCGGCGGGTCCCAGCATAGACACGGGGTCTGCATGATGCCGCAGGGTCTGCTGGACGTACTGGAGGCCAAGCAGTCTTCCAGCCACTGGCACAGCATCTGACAGGCGGCCATGCTGGGGTTCCGCTTCCCCACCACGAGGTACTCGGTTTTAAACTCTCCATCACTGGATACGATGGAGGCCCTGGCTGGTGGAAGCCCCTTCCTCAATTGCAGAAACTGCTTCCCGGCCTCTAGGAAGGCCACCGAGGTGGAGCGATCGCACAGCTTCACAATCTCGTCGAAACTCTCCATGCCCAGGTAAGTGCGTGTGGTTTCCAGGAAGGAATCGTACTGGAACGTGCGGAGCTGTGAGGGCACACAGTCCGCCGTGGGTTTGGTCACTTTGATGAAGATGGTGTAGCGTCTCGGATCCGGATTCTGCAGGGTCCAGGAGCAAGGCACAGTGGGGAACACTGAAGAAGACAGAAAGAAGCCGAAGAAGCGACTCTGGATTAAGGTGGAGCAGGAGTCTGACTCGGGGCCAGAGGGTGCCGCGAAGCCCAAACCATTCAAAAGCAGAATGTGGGTGTAATAAAGGAGCAGCGCTGAAGAAGGCCACCGTGTGTGGCCAGCAGAGAGAAAAATGTCTGTCATGATTAACAGTTAAAAGAAAAGAGACGGTATCACAGACGGAGGACTGGTCTCTGGCTTTGAATGAGTCAGCCTCTTGTGCAGATTCCAAAAGCAAAAATAAAGAAGAGTAGGAGGAAGACGATAGGGAGGAGGCTCAGGATATCTGATAGCTCTCAGCAATCCAGCACTAGGCCCATCACAGCATAAGTCCAGCCTGGGACTCAGAAGAACCTGTGAACAGAAAAGACAAAAGATTAATTAGACTTTGCATCTTATCCGAAGCCGTTATGTTTGGAGTTTGCATGCTCTTCCCACACATGTGGAGGTTTGTTCTGTTTCCTTTCATATGTCGTTTCTTATCTTTATGTGACTCTGTGACGGACTGGTAACCCCCCTGCTCTCACCCAATCATGGCCGGGACAAGCTAAACCGCCCTGAATTGATTTTAGTGAGAACAGAAAACGGATGACTGATTCTATCTATCTCTTTGATGAGAATTATTGTTTGTGTAATAAACTAAGAACAAGAAGAGAGACTCAGGCTCTGGAGAATTGAACAGAAGCAGATGGGACGAAGGAGATAGCAATTTAGTGAAGTTTCCCTTCATTATGCAAGTTCAGATTGGTCACCTCCTGAGAGAGAACTGTCTTTCTCAAATGTCTGCTCCCATATTTCATCTGCCAGTACAATAATTTGTCTAATTATAAGAACATTAATTAGAAAAAGCAACACCTGCAGTCACTCATTACTTTGTTTCATGAGGAATGAGTGATGCTATGATCAGTAGTTGTCTTTGTTTTGCTTATTCTAACCAAAAACAATTAGCCATTAGTTTTTCCTACTTAAAACCAGGAAACAGTGAGTAGAGTATGTTTCACTTTTGTCCATTTGCTCCTTTAAGGATTGTAAAATGATTTGCCAGGCCGCTTCCCACTGAGTAGTTCAACTGTAATAGGGTGTTGTAATCAATGTCGCCACATTGAGATGCAATGATGTGGAACAGTTTCGGAATTGTAAACAATGCCATTAAGATGCTCGGAGCGGCTTTGTGAATATACTGTGTGTTTTAGTTCAGGCTATACTAATCTGTATTTTGTATCTTAATAGTCAGAATGAAAGAAAGCATCCTGAGGGAGTCGGGGGCCCGGAGCCTGAGCGGTGGGCCCCGCCCCGGGGAGGTCGTGTGCACGTTCACTCATGTAAGGACACACAATGCAGATTCCACATGAATGGTTCCCAGTCAGGCTGTAACTCACGGTGCTCTGGGTAAGGAAAGTGTCCCAGCGGTGAGGTCTGGTTGGGGTTTTTTGTCCGGTCTCCATGTGGTCTTGTCATTTCCTGTTTTATTTTGATAAGAAATCCCTTCCCTGATCACCGGTTGTGTTTACCTGGAGTTCCTTTCCCTTCATGAGTTAAATAGTCTGGGTTTCCTATCGTCTTGTGCCAGTGTGTTTCGTCTTCTGACCCAAACTCTGCGTCAACCTTGTCCTTGAAAAGCCTTGTCTTGAATATTCCCATTTTTGCCTCGTATGAGAGATTATTATTTTGGTTCATAGCTTTGCCTGCCTCGATTCGAGTGATCCTTATTTGTTACCTTCCTCGTCTGTCTGTCCTCATTATTGAGTGATGGTTATTTGGTACTTTTGGCCTCGCCTTTCCACTCCCAGCGAGTGCTTCTTTATTTCTATTATAGTTTTTGATTACGATCTCCGTATCTGAGTCCTGCCGTGAGTTACTGTTTCTGACAGAGAGAGGGAGAATAAACGCCAAGGCTCCCGACACGCCAACTTCCTAAGGCTGACTTATTTGAAACAGCAAAGAAAAACAGCAAAGAACTTATGGTTAACCTTTCTCTTTCTATTTGGATAAATCACCTTGGCACAGTAATGCCCCTGCTCCATCAGTCATGAAAATGTTACTGCTATAACACAAAGATGTTCAGTTTCTAGGAAAAAGTCATAAAGCAACCTTAATCTTACGATCAGGAAAATGTATTGCTAGACAGTGATGTCATGATCAGGGCTGTCAGCTCACAGGAAAAGGGTTCCAGTTTCTCATCTCCTGAGTGTCTTCACTTTGGGTTTGGGTTCCTCCCAACACCCCAAAGCATGCACATGAGATAATGGCTGGCTTTAAACTGGACTTTGAGACAGTTGGCATAGGTTAAAGGTTTAAACCGTTCAGGAATATTGCAGACTCCATGAATCAAAGTGGTGTTAGTTACAGAGGAGGCAAAAGTCTGATCCATAGCAAAAAGCCTTGACATTGACGTGTTCATACATTATCGAAGTGAATGATTCATCCCATTGATATGTGAAGATGAATAGAGATTTCTAGTTTAATTTGATCTTTTCCAGTACAAGTTCTGCTCGAGGTTTCTGCCTGTTAAAAGGAAGTTTTTCCTTGCCTGTGTCGCCTAGTGCTGCTCATGGTGGGAATTGTTGGGTTTCTGTAATTAACTTCAGAGTAGGTCTGACCTGCTCTGTTTGGAAAGCTGTGAGACAACTGTCGTTGTGATGTGGCGCTATATAAATAAAATTAAATTTAATTGAATTACAAGTCAGACTCACCCTTTCACACGGTCTATAAGGTGTAAAGTTTGTGTCTTCACCTGTGTGTTCACAGTGTATTCCCTCTGAATCCGGAGTGGGAGAGGTTCCAATATGTTCTGTCCATCAACATAAAAATTCCAAAGCTTCCTTTTTAACATGACAGCAGAAGCTTTTTGTGCGGCTGGAATAACTTCAAAGGTGACAATTCTCAAATCCCCATGTGCTGGCAAAGGCACAATATCTCATTTAACTCACAACCTAATAGTTTTTCCTCTGGTTCAGTGAGTCATTCTGTCTTATTTCATCTTGGCCTGCATCGTGTCTCATTCAATTTCTCTCTTATTTTATCTCGTCTCATCTTGGCGGCTTTCTTTCTTCCCCTTCTACCCAACAAGCACCCAGGGAATAGCACCCGGGCCTCTTTCACCTAAAAACTGACAGTGCTGAAACCAACAGAGCATCAGAGGAGGATAACGAGCTATTTTTTATTGATAATCCCACCTCTTGTAACCCACAACACATCCCTCCACCCTCCCTCTCCCCAGCTAAAAAACAAGTCATCACAATTCAGATTTCAGTACCCGTCAAGATTCCCCTCAACAATACCCCATCCGGACTATGCCACACCCCCAGCCTTGAAACACACACAAACACACAACTGCCCTACTGGCCTCTATCGATCTTTTTATTTGAGAAGCTAACAGATACGGAGCAGCATTAACACACTTTTGTGTTCCTGGCAGCAGAGAGGCGTAAGATATGTCAGACATAGAGGAGATCAGAGCCACTGCTGAGGGGCGGGAATCTTCTGAATCACAAAAGTCCCTGTTAATGCGTCAGTAAAACAGTTTTGACTGTCATTTCAACACAAGAAAGAAGGCAGGTGTCCCAGGAAACTGAATGTGTGTATTTTTATAGTAAATGCTTCTTTTATGGGCTTCAGACTAGCGTGTCGGTTAGCTCTGTTGTCTCGCAGCTGTTTTTCTCCGTTTGAATCCTGGCCGGGGGCTTTTCCGTGGGCAGTTTTCATGTTGTCGCCTCATGCATGGTTTCCCTCTGGATACTCCAGTTCTCCCCCACAGCCCGAGAACATGCATGTTAGGTTGCTTGGTGACTAATGGCCCATAGGAGTGAGCGTGTTTGGCTGTTTTCGCCCTCTCTGAGGGACCCTGTGATGGACCAGTGATCTATTCCCCCTGCCTATAACCCACTGACAGCGGGGATAGGCTCCGAGACACCCACGACCCTACCGCTAACCGCTACAGACAACTGATGGATGATGTTTTTCTGAACTCCCATTTACTATGTGATTGAGTTTAAAAGTCTTGACACACGATTGAGCCACTAAATACTTTCCAGAACGTCCAAAAATGCTGTGTGCTTCCTATAATATGTCTTTAAACCTTCAGTAAATCTATGACTTCCCCCTTCAAAAAAAAAATTAAAATAATAAAAAAAAAAAAAAAAAAACTGTTTCAAAATTTGACAAATTAAAGTAATAAAGTAAATATAAAAGTGACATTATCTGATAATAATCACCATATTAGCTTTGAATAATAGATACATTCACTCTTTGGGTTGATTGGGAAGTCTGATGCTGTGTTCCACTTCCTGAAAAATTAAACTCCCTGTTGACCTGCTCTTAGTACGCCAACATAGTCCATATATGTGTAGACTTTCTCTATAAAAAATAGGCCCATATTCTGTTTAGACCACGGCAGCTCAGTACTTACACCTTTCTAGCCTATTGGTTGGTCAGGCTGTAGGATTAATTAGGCTTTTGAAATGACAAAAAAACAATGCTTGATACTTTGCTTGAGGCTTTGATATATTTATTATTTTTTATGATGAAACTGCAACCTTCATTTTTGCCAATTTTGTCCCAAAAGGCTTCCTATCCTCAAATGTAACTGCAGGTAATTCTTACCTGTGTAATTCTTACCTATGTGTAATAAAGCCAGAAGCTTGTTTAAGGGGGAAACAAAGAAAATATAAGCTGTGTACCTGCTCATCACCAATGAGAAGTCAGAGGCAATAAAGAAGTGGAATGTTTTAAGCTGTAGTGTTAGAGAGAAGACGGGGAAAGAGGGCGAGATCATGTAAATGTCTAGACTTTTATTCATCAAGTGGTCTAATGGATGACAATTGCTGGTTCTTGCCTCTTAAAGTGGAGATAAATGTTCAATCCAGCTTGTAATAGTTTCCCCAAGTGGTCTTTTTTTTTCTCGACAGCTTAAAACAATCTAAACTGAAATATCATTTCAAGCTCTTAGCTTATCACTTTTGTCCAAAGATAATCCAACTGACTTAATAAAAACGTGAAAAGTTCATGAATATGGATATGAAACATTTCTTATTTTCTTCTTTAACTATAAATACTAATTATTTCCCTTTACATCATTACCTGATGCCACTTCTCCTTTGTTTAGATCCACAAAATGGAGGTGTTATCTTCCCCTGAGGCCATTTGGATGTCCTGTTGACGGCTATAAGATGTGAAACTGAGTCAATAAGAGGAGCAAACAAGCACAATAAGAGGAAAAAGCGTATTTTACAAATTTTCAAATTCTGCTTCTGAGGGAGACTGAAACCTTTCAGGCTGTGACTGAACCAGCACGCAATTAAAAAAGAACAAAGGTGCAGCTTCAGCCTGGGAGTCTGGGAGTCTGAATCCGTGTAAACAATTAAGCACAACGGGCCCGCTCTGCGAGCCAATCACAACAACGGCTCAATCACAAAGAGGCAGCGGTTCCCCAGACCGAGCAGTGGAGGCGCAGACAGGGAGAGAATGATGAGAGAATGATGGAGTCACGCGGAGCATCCCTCCTCAGGCCGGCGGCGTGCGGATTAGCCACTGATTAGCCCCGTAACTCTGAGAGGCCACCAGGCGACAACACGCCACCGAGGTGTCCATGGATCCCCTCTTCATTACAGCACAACTCTCCTGCATCATCATTTTTACCGTGCACAACTACGTACCAGAGACATGCTCTCCAGGCTTTGTGCTGGGTATTGACCACAGAGTGACCCACTGATGTCCTGCTGACCTGATGAAGCAGGTATTTTTATTATATCATAAGTCAGGAAGTCATCAGATCATCAGTACGAAACAATGTACAACAAACGCAAACCACTTTAATATTAGTGTTACAGAAGGTCCACAGTTGGTGGAATTCATCTGTTTAATTCCATAGTTTTGCAAGATGGAGAGTTTTAAAATAAAATGCAGTTGCATATAAATGTAAGGAGTGTTTAGACATGGAAAAAAATGATCTTTTAGGTTAATTACAAACTATTTCATTTAAAAAAGCACATTTATTTATTTTATTTAAGCCTTTGATGGTAGGAATGTCTAATTTCAGTTTTTTTGTTGTTTTTTTCCATATATTTTCTTATTAAATGTGCTGAAGATTAAGTTGCTCAGCTCTGAAGGTTTAAAAAGAAGTGTGTAAAGTTGTAAAATGCAACACTGGGTATTTGGGGATAAGTACGTTTTATTAATATAAGGAAAAGGTGGCACAGCAGAAATGAAAAACCAGAAACTGAACCTGAAAACTAAAAATGCGTGAGACAAACAGAAAAACATGAAAGTAGAGAACAAAGGAATTTAGAACTAGATGAAAATGGAGGGGACAGGGGAGGAGTTTAAGGGTGAAAAGGAGCAGGAGTATAAACTAGGAAGAGAAGAAAAAAAAGGACATGGCAAAAAAAAAGAACAATCTACTAAAAAAATCATAAGAAGCACAATGTAAACCACAGATCATAAAATAACCAAAGCTACAGAAAAACTCCAAAGCAGAGAAAAGCAGAACACAAAGCACAAAAATCTACAATCCCGGACAGAATTCTGCCAACCTTAAGAACCGTTGGGCAAAAATACCTCTTTAACAATTTGTAATACAAGAGACGCCTAGAGACTTTAGAAATATGTCGGAACAGCAGCTCAGGCTTTGCTGTTCGTCTTTTTCTTTATTTCCTTTTGATAAGAGAAGCACAAAACGCAGAAGTGCAGGGTCCCTACACGGAGCAGGACGCGGTGGATGAATATGTAAGGCCGAGCTATTTGAATCTTGTCAATGGAGACGCTGGCTTGCATTTTTAAACGTGTAAGTAGGTCTGCTCTGGGCTGGAATGAGTGGCCCATTTCCTGCTGAAATTTTTACAAACGATGAGAATGAAAATGCAAGAAAATGGTCAAATCAAACTGAACAGGAACCAACAATGAGATATTATTTTTGTACAGCTATTTTGTTGTCTATTTGGAAAGAATTTCAAAATGATTCAAAAATAAAAATGACAAATTCCTAAAATATTAAAGTAAATATTGTACTATGAAAGACATTTCCCTGCAGATAAAGATTTAGATGTGTCCTCAGATGTAAAAGTGAATTGATATATGAATCATATACTGTACGTTAAAATAGTGGTCTAATTAAAGGATAAATGTATTTGTGTTTAAACACAGCAGGAAAAACAGATAAGAGTGTTTGAAGCGTAAACAACGAAGGCAAAATGTCTCCAGTGTGTGGAACATCTTCTTCCACTCTCTCCTGCCTTGTTTTTGTTGTTATTATGTGCCTTATTCATTATATGATCTCATAAATGGTGCATGTTCACCAAACTCCATCTGCACAAGGCAGAAATGGTAGAGAATCATGGAAGTCACAATTTCTTGCCGCTGCTTTTTTCTTGATATTTTTACACCTTTTTTTTTTCTACATTGTTTTTAAAGTGCTCAAATAAAATGTTATGGATTAGTTGTCATTGTCATTCAATGGAATTGAAATTAGTCACATAAATGTACAAATACAAGTGAATCTTAAATAAAAACGTGCTTTACTTTTTTAGGTTCTCCTCTTTTATCGTAAAAAAACTGCATCTGATCTATCCAGGACCCCCCCCGATGTGTTGAATTGCTCTGTTTGGAAGTTTGAAACAAAGAAAGAAGACTTTTCTCAGCTTCGGTTTGTGTGCAGCCTCGCCCTGATGACTGCTCAGCCTCTGAAATTAAACAGATAATCATCTGTCTCCCATGATGAATGTGTTTGCTGAGGAAAATGTCAAAGCCTTTCTAATAAGCGGAGGGAAGACATCCCTCCCACACTCATGCATATACAAAGATGCTCACTGTTATCCAAATTCACATTTCAGTGAAAGTGAGGGATTTTTAATTGGAGAAAAAAAATATTAAAAGAAACAAAGAAATATGTGGTTTTCTGGTCTATGTTGTGTTAGTTTTGTCCTTTTCTTTCACCCTCAGTCACAGTACATCACACACAAGTGTGCGTGTGTGGAGGTAATTACTCAGTAGGGTTTTAGTCCAGTTTTATTTTTGGGGGGGTAAACAAGTCATAATTAATCAAACGTTTTTCCAACCATCCAATGATAGATTAACAGATGTCTCAGGGATTTCAGAGGGGAGAAAATACCACATTCCAAGTTCTTGCAATTTAAATAATTTAACTGTCACTTAGGTTAAATAAATACAGCAGAAAAATGTAGATTGGGGGAGGGAATATCTATCTTAAACCTGTGAAATCCAGAGCAGAGGGGATGAGTAGTAACGTGTTTCTCTCTGAATGTTTCCCAGGTTGAGTGCTTTGTGTTGTGTTGGCATGACAAAAAAAAAAAAAAAAACCTGCTTTGCTGTGCATCATCTGTGTCCATCATACTTGTTGATAGACAAAAGGTCTGGACAGACTGACTGACGCGGTTATCCTCCCTGAGCTGCTAGTGGAGCATAAAAACGGAGATGCTGTCAGTCTGCCGGAGTCAAAGAACACAGCGGAGAGAGAGAGACAGCCAACAGACGTCACATTGTTTACAGCCGGTAACACTCCAGCCACTACAGCTCAAGAGTGGAATTGAACATGTCTATTATTACGTCTATTGTACACACTGTGCGTCGCGCTGGCTGAATGGTGCTCGATCTCTGACTGTGAACCAAACGGAAGGGGACAATAGTTCCACTGAAGAAGAGCCGTGGCCCCTTTTGAAGAGGACCCAGAGTTAAATACGACCGCCAATAGATTTCCCTCAGATCAGAATTTACAGCACGTGTAACCCCAGATTACCCTTTCCCCGGCAGCCAGAGCAAATAGTACGAGTGCTTTTACAAACACATTAACCCACCGCCAGCGACGGGCCTGGCTGTGCTGGATGTAACACACATGCAGCCCACGGTCAGGAGAAAAGGCGACAAAAGATTACAGTCATGATGCATCCCACTGTGTGTGTGTGTGTGTGTGTGTGTGTGTGTGTGTGTGTGTGAGAGAGCTATCTCCCCGTTCCTAATACCCATATCTCTCTGTGGGGATGTTACTGATGGCAATGTGTTGGTCCTTTTTTTCCACTATTGCCATAAGTCTTCGTATAATGGCCGCTTTGTTCTAGGGCGTAATCGCATTAATATGAAAGGCAATCGTTCTGGATAGAAAATCAAATCAAGCCAGATTGCATTCAGATGAAAATGAGTTAATCAGGAAAGCTATGTGTTCGCACAAAAGGCGAGGGAATTCAAACTGAAAGAGAACATCATATACAACTGACTGGTTTTAAATGCTGTTTCAGCTAAGTTCAGTCCTGTAAATCCATTTCCAGCAAACCTTTGAAAATCCTCAAAACATAAGGTCCCTGTACTTGCCTCAGATGGAGCCCCTTTTCTGTCCTTTACCAATAGAAATATGCAAAACCCAAGTGTAGGTGGAATGCTATCATTTGTACGTGTATATATACATTAAAGCTCTTCATTTATTTGTTTTCCATTCAGCAGGCGACACAGTCCGTCATATTAAGCATTCCGCAGCACTCATCATGTTTCACCAAAGGACGCATCACTTTTGATTATAAATCTCTATGAATGATGTTCCAATTACTGGTACATCTGCATTAAGCGCTGCTCTCATGACCTACTGCTCCGGCACAATGGGGGACTTTCATGTATAATTAAAGCCTACTGTGTGTGGTATAGAGCTCCGACCGGGGACACAGCCATAAACAAACCGACGCACATGCCCCCAAAAAACACTGCTCCATTAAACTGATTCTTTGAGCTGAATCCACAAACAGTGATCAGTTTAAAAGAGACAAACAAGGGACTTTATAGCTATTTATCTTTTTTTTTTTTTTTACCATCATGCTGAAGTGGAATTTGAAATCAAGTTACAGGCGTTAAACAGCACATTATAATCAAAATGTTGTTTTGTGGAGAGTAAATGCAGACTGAAACACATCAGGTTTTTGGTTCTTAATCAGATTCATTAAGATTCACCATTTTTTTTCTTTCCTAGTTTAAGAAATCCAAGAAATGGTGAGCAGCTGACATATTGAGGTGAAAGAACCCACAGAAACATATCCCCATCACAGTTTATGCCACTCTCATCGTCAAATTACAAAATATAATAACAAACCTTCAAAGATATATACCTTTAAATCTGAGGGATTTTTAATGTTTTCATGAAGTGTTTTAGGTGCAAGTACATGACATTATTACAAAGCCAAACCATGTTTATTTCTTACAGAAAACAATCATTAGTTAGAGAGAAATAGATTAGAGAACTTAAAATATGGAGTCAACAAAATAAGAAGTGAAAAGATAAAGTAAAATATACACAGATGACTTTTAGATTCTAAAAAATCATTTTGATCCTTCAAATCTTGGTCGCTGAAAATTTTTAAGAATGATTTGTAGTGAAACCAAGTCTGACAGAGATCTTCTCACAAATTACCAACAAGCCCATCAGACCCGTGTAATAAGACTTTATTTAACAGGTTCTGAGTCAAATCCAAAGTAAAGTCACTGTGCTTTTTGCTTTCATAGAGAAAGAGTCGGGCTTCAGCGCCAAACCTCTGAGCTGAACCTTCAATCCACCAGCAAAAGACTCCTCCCCTGCTTCATCAATGGGTTCTCCTCATAAAATGGATTGAATTCTTCTTTTTCTTATTTCTTATGCGGTTTGACCAAGCATCTCCAAAAGGGTTTACGTCTGGTATGCAGGGAGGATGCCCGGGAGACTCTGGTTGACTACTTTGTGATACAGCCTCTTTAGAACTTGATAAATTAATAATATTGAAATGAATAATACGTCCTTATCATAAAATAAAAAAACCTTAAATAAAGTGTTAGAGTAAGACTACTTAACTGAGTCAAATGGTTGATGCGAGGTCATATCAGCCCCAAACACCCAGAGAGAAAAACTGATAAATGAAACTTTAAAACCGTATTGAGCAGCGACGGTTTTCAGCCCAACACATCTGTCCATCATTTCACATTTTACTGACACATTCTCACTTCAACTGTGTCTCTTTAGTGGCTTCTTATCCCCCGGTATAGAACAGATTCTTTATCAGCAGCTTAGCTCTAAGAAAATCTTTCTGCCAAATGACTCATAAACAACGTTAGGGAGCAAAGTGACATGATGAGCTTGTTTGTGCCAAATGCATGTTACTAATCACTTTTCAGTTCAAACATATGCACTCTTACACAAGCACAAACACACACACACACACACACACACCCATAAAGGGCAGTCATGAGTCAGTACAATAGCCGTTTGGGAAATGATCTCAGAGGATGACGTGGTCACACATCGGTCGCACAAAACCTCGCAGACGCCTCTCCGGATGAACCTGACACCAGATCAGCAGTCGCTGTGTGTGTTTGTACTGGACATGGACAACACACACACCTCAGTTTAGCTTTGTCTTCAACTCAACTGTTTCTTTTTGCAATCAACTCAGTGCAATATTCATTGATGTTTCTTTTGTAATAACTCTGTGCAATAATATGTATATATATGCTCTTACCCTGTATATATCTAG
>CAJRST010038888.1:20404139-20420583 GCA_907169785.1 Menidia menidia
TGTGTGTGTGTGTGTGTGTGTGTGTGTGTGTGTGTGTGTGTGTGTGTATATAAATAGCAATTATTCTTTGGTTTTCTTTTCCGTAATGTTTCATGCGGCAAATCTAATGATTTGATTGACTCACCATCTGATTTAGTCATCCTGAACCAATTAAAGATGAAGTAAGAGCCCAATCAGCAGCGTTGATTGAGTCCGTTTGCAGATTGGCCTGCACCCCCATGAGGACCAGATCCACAATGCAGCAGTTTGAACTTCTCTGACCCACAATCCTCAAGGACAAATGGAAACGATAGATCACATTTTTGCACAAATTCCCATGCTCTGCAAACAAGCTGTATCTACGAACACATTAGCACATGAAATAAACAGAAATACAGTTTGGCCAAATGTATTTGAAACCCCTCTGATGAGAAACCGAGATAGATTCAACAGGATTCTAGAAGCAAGAACATAAAAATAATACTTCTTGCATCTGTCACTATCAATGTTCAACCTTCATTTAAAGATGAATTAGTATTTACTGTACAAGTCCATATTAGCACACACTAGCCTGGGAAAAACACAAACAAAACTTTTTAATACCCACCTTGGAAGACATTGTCATTAAGCTGTTGCAAATCAATTTTTATTTTTTTTGTGCTTTAGCTGGATGAATGACATGCTTCTTTCACCAAACCTTCTCTGCAGTGTTGTCATGTTTTCTTACATAATTTCTAAACATACTGTGACGTTAAGAATTTTTTTTTATGACGAGTGAAATTTTAGGTCCTTTTTTCCTATTTTCCACTTGGGATGATGAATGAGTTCTGATGTTATCTCTGTATGTATGGTTCTCTCAAATCTGGCCTCCTACCACAGCCATGGTAGTTACATATATGTAGGATTAATGGTAGACTGTACATTTTCTGTAGGAATAGGTCTGCATGTGTGTGATTGTTTCTGTGTGGCCATGTGATGGACTTGCAACCGGTTTAAAGTGTAGCCCACCTGTCACCCAATATAACCAATAACTCTAATTTAATAATATAAAAAATGGCAAACAAAAGGTCAAACTTCAATACAATATAACTCTGATAATCAATAACCCAACTGAGGTCAACTGAACAACCACCAGACACAAACCAAACTGACCTCCAGAAACAGAACAAAGGCTGCTTAAATACGAGTTAACTGCCCTAAACTTCCCACATGAGGAATATAATAGAAGTAAAACAAACACAAAACCTAACAAATAGAAGCAAAATCATATTTAATTTAATACAAATAATATATTGAAATGACAAGATAACCTTCCCCCTCCCTCAGTCTTTGGACCAATGGTGTGTTCCAAGGCCTCCACCTCCAGCTGGATTCTAATTGGGGTCCTTAATGGTGGTAGTAGGAGTATCCACCAAAACTTGTCATAAGGGGTGTTTGAGCTGTAATACATCTGATCCTTTGCCCAGGACCTTTTTGCCTTGGGTGTTCCTACCAGGTACTTAGAGCCCCAGAAGACATTCCACTGGTTCTTGTCTTATTTCTTCTGGAAGGTGCCATCACTTAAAATTGCTGCACATATCACCACTGCCTTCTACTGTTGCTGGTCAACTACCTCAATGTCCAGTTGGCCTTGATAATACGGTTTTCTATCTTAAGACGGGGTACGTGTCTTCTTGTGGACTCTGCACAGAAGTTCACCAATGAACACTTCCTTTACAAGTTAAACTATCTCTCTCTGCTGTCTACTTGTCAACGTGGCCAAAAAAAAAATCTGTATAATAAGGAAAAATGTAGACATCCTTAAAGCGATTACTGAGGAAAATAAGAAAGCTCTGGCAGGCTGCACATTGGTGTGTGAGTCACTGCTGCTGCCATCTAGGTTCCTGTATCTGTTACAGCAGCGTGTTGCTGTGCATAACTCTTCAGAAGCCACTAAATCAGTGTCATCGGGAGGCCAATAAAAGAAACAATGAAGTTCAAGTCATTAAAAGCGAAAATCTTTATAATAAATGTATAGTCCAATTGAATCCAGTCAATTAAATTCCAAATCGGTCCAATTCATACAGAGCCATTAAACAAAATAGTTGAGAAAAAAAACTACGAATTCCATGGAAGGGTCATTTGGGTGCAATCCCTCATCCTGAGTGTTCGGGGAGTGACAGTGGAAGCCTGAGGAGGAAACCTCTGGCACAGATAAAGCCAGCAGAGGGAGGCCATCTGCCTCCACCAGCTGGTGGAGAGAGGACAGGAACGAGAGGACAACAAACACCGCGACAGTACTCCAGGGATATCAGCAGAGAAAGAGAAACCCAAGTTAATGACAATGATAATGTCATACATGAATGGAGAGGAGAGAGCAGAGAGAGGACAGAGCTGTCATGGGAGCTCACCTAGCAGTCATCTAGGTCCTGAAGACAGGCTTATGATTTAGTCAACTGTTTAGTCTCTCCTGGATTCATAAATAGAACTGAGTACATCAACAGTGGTCAATTTTACAATGCTCTCCAATGATGGCAACTTATGGAAACAGGCAAAGAACCAGTCAAAGGACAGAAGTCTGAGGAACTCCATGACTTATTCTACTGTGAGAGCAAGATTATCAATATTTTTACACATTGACAAACTTGAATCTATCAGTTTAATTTAATTTAAAGCCAATGCAGCTTAATGTCTATTACTTGTTGGGGTCTTTGTAACAGAACAATGGCATAGAATGAAGTTCTGAGATCCAGGAGAAACCACACAGACACAAGTCCACTCCCAGTGGCTCACAGGAGATCATTGCTAACTTTCAGTGTAGCAATTTCTGAACTACAACATGATCTCTAATCTGTCCAAAGATCTTCAAAAAGACTTTGGATGTACGAGAAAACGGTGTGGTCCATAGCCAATCAACAAAGACAGATTTATCAAATCCAAAATTGTCATGCTAATTCAGTTTCATTGAAAAGTCTGATTGGGACTGGTAGTAAAAGACAAGTTATTGGTTGAGAAGAAGCTATTGTGGTTAGCTCAGAGATAACAGTTTAGGTATAAATCAGGTTCTAAAGATACTACTAAATCTGTTTCACTTGCTGATGGAACATTCATAATAGTGACAAAGATACCACAAATATTCTCTCTGATTGAAAAAATTGAATTAGTTAAGCTCATGAAATCATCACTACTGAGATTTTGAGGAATCAGACTCTTCGTCAGCTTGAATGAAGAGGTGAAAAGGACCTCGGATTTATTTTTTTCTGATGTAAATAATAAGGCTTTATATTATTATACTATCTCAATCATTTGAAAACAACACATTACTTTCAGTCTCTTTGTGATCTGCTTTAATGTAGGCAGCTGTGAACTGCATCAAGGACTCAGCTTTAACAAACTGTGACCATATAACAACCACAATGACATCATTTGAACACAACTTTATTGACAGAAACCTGTCATGAGGGAAACAAACAAAATTTGGAAATTTGTATTGCAGAGACCACACGGCGATCGGGTTCTTTTGTTGGTTTTCTGGGGAAAAATGTATTTCGTGCACTCAGGAGGACAAACCAAAAGAAGTATCTTAAGCGTTATCAGCAAAAACCACACCTTCAGCGGTGCGTTGTCAAAGAGATGTGTGTGATATGCAGCGGTGTCAGAGCCCCTGGCCAGGCTTACCCCCCCCCCCCTTCTGTGCACGAATGCAGAACACTTTGTTGAGATTTCTAGATTAACATCTGCTGCCTTCAAGACAACATCAAAATTCCCAATTCTGTCAATGCAAGAAAAACAAGACGTACAACCAGTTTCTCTTTTATTCATTCCTTAGGCAAATGTTTTATATCTGAAACTTGCTCATCAACGCTTTGACAATTGTATAACAATACAGGCAATAACAATTTAATCACTTCTGTTTTTAACAGTGGGATGCAGATAGAGTACTCAGGAGACAATTAAAGGACAAATGGAAAAATAAAAAAGATAAAGCATATTTCAAGTAAATCAAATGCGTGTACAAAAACAAAGAAATCAGTATATTTTGTGTCCTGAATTTGGATGAGCAACCATTTTTTAAATAAAAGATTGTATTCCTTCATTTATTTACTCTGAAAACTTTCTTTTTGGCTTTGACTTTTTTTTTTTCATTTAGACTACTCTCAGCAATCCGGTTGGGTGTTGCTTATAAAAGGTGCATATTTGCGTATTTCACTGTTAAAATTTATAAAGAACATTATTCATATTATTCAAATTTTCACCAAGTTGTTTAAAGGAAACATACTGTAAAAATTGTTTGTCCAAAAATAATATAAGACAATGCTTATCAACGCAGTGCATACGCCTAAATTTCTTTTTTTTTTTTTGTCACATCACAGCTGCTTGTCATCTTTCCATTGATGTTTTGATGAGTTAAGGGGTGTAGTCATGTACACATATCCTGGAACTCTCATTGCTCTGCTATGAATTTGCAGAGATGGATCTGATATCATCACAAAGAGGCCAGATCTGTACATCAAATTGTCACAGTATCTGGACTTATTTTTTACTTACATTTTTGTTCACAGTCCTAGAATTGTAATTGCAAACATAGATGTTGTTCTTTGCCTCTCCTTTGTGTGTAAAAGACAGGCGTGATCGTGCACAGCCCCTGGAGGCTGCATTGCCCCAGAGGTTTCTGCTTCCTGTCGTCTGCACCTCACAACATTATCAGACATGACTAATTCAGCACATGGCCAAAGAATCTAAACGTGCCATTAAATATTTAATAAGGCCAAAGAGTTTCCTCCCACCTGGCACTAGCCAGTGCCGTGCAGCATTTATGCAGAGAGGCCCAGACAGATTGTTCTGACTCTAACTGAAAACAGGGTCACTCTCACGGCTTGAACTTGTAATTCTGGATATGAAACTCTGCTCATTTGTGACGAGGGTCCTTATTAAATGCAATTAATTTTACACTAATAAATGTAACTATGTGAACCACACTGGCTCCCAAACCTCTGCATGAACACATTCTTATTTTTCTCTCTTTATGCCTTTTTTACTAAATTGATTCCTTTGTGTGAACTGAAATCTAATTTCTTGCTATGACACAACCAATATCACTTGTACATGTTAAATCTACGCTGCTTATGTCTGTCATATATATATATATATATATATATATAGTAATGTTGAGATTTCTAGATTAACATCTACTGCCTTTAAGGCAACATCAAAATTCCCAATTCTGTCAATGCAAGAAAAACATATATATATACTGTATATAAATATATATGAATATTACTGAACCAGTTTGGCATTGACCTTTTTTAGATGCGTTTAGCAATAATAAATATAGGAAGTATAAGGGAAACAAATCTTGGTCATTGCAACTATCTATTTTGTCTGCTTAGAGGCTCTTCATAAATTAGCTTTTGTTCAAATGTAATATACGATAAATTGTCGGAATCTCACGCAAATCTAATTTTATCCAGTTAGATTCCCTTTATCTTTAATCTTACATCACACGGGGCTATTTTTAAAAGGCCAACTGTTGTACATTCTTACTGAAAGTGAAACATTGATCCTGGGTGTCTGGATACATTCAGGCCTGGTCGCGCTGAGCAGGGACCTGGCCCCGGTCCAGTTCCACTGTGGCCTGGATGTTAACTGTGCGGGGGAGGATGGGACCATCCAAGGCAGAGAAATCATTGCTGCTCACATCTCTTCCCCCAGTCATGCTTCTGCTGAGAGAGGAAGAAAGGGATGCCAGAAATGTGAGTATGTGTCAGCTTAGGGAGCATACAGTGAATAATGTGATTTTAACAAAGTGTGAGTGTGTGTGTGCGGAGGATTGCAAATGTGCATATCTATTCTTACGCACTGAGTAAGGACAGGCCTATACATAGATAGAAGAGCGAGGAGATGCTGGATGCTGCCTCCTGGCATTAGCCTTTCATTCCAACAGACATAATGTGTAGTAGGAATGTGGGGTTTTATAGGTGACTGTAAAGGTTAATAACTCCATCAAAATGATAACATCAGCTATGATAAAAGCCACTATGTTATTTAAAGTTTTCTAGTATGTGAAAATGGATGGCTGGATAGTTCTTCTCAATTTTCTGGTTTGATAACAAACAGATATAAGGGAATGCTACACGTTCAATAAAGGAGGGATTTCGAGGAATTTCATTTCATCCCATAAACACATCTCAAGACGGAATTGTCCATAATTAATTGTGGTGCACAGAGGTTACAACATTCACACATTGTTTTAATTTTAATTATTTCTGTTTGGAAAATACTACAATAAATGTAAGTTTATAATTGTCGAATCATTGAGAGAAACCTGGCAGCAGGAGGAGGATCATTCTTGCCTCAATGAATCTACTCCCTCTCACCATTTAAATGATCACATTCCTGGAATCACATGCAGATTAGGAGGAGTGGCAGCTGTATTCAAATCAGGGTTATGATTCAGTCCTGGACCAAAGATTAGTTTTAGCTCTTTCAATTCTCGATTTTTCTCATCCAAAGAGGAAATTGTGTATTGGCCTCCTTAGATGTTTATCTTAGCGAGTGCTTAACGTAGATTAAGTGGTGACTTCAACATTCACATAGAATTCAAATCTAAATATTTTCTTGAATTCAACATTTTATTACATCGATATATTTCTAATGTCTGACCCCAAAGAGGCAGACAGAATTAAACAGAATGTTCAAGTGAGTATCCTATTAACATGCGCAAGAAAAAAGGTGATTACAGTTTAGGGACAAAGTTCACGCTAAGTTAAAAGCTTGGCTACCAGAAAACATCTGGTGGAGATTCCAACCCCTATTCGCTCAGTATTGATGGAGTGTGTCAGTTTAAGGTGCATGAGCTGTAGATGAAAAACAGCTAGTGCTACAGAGGTAGTAGCATGTAATTCCTGATTGGGACATGGCTAACTAGCTCCACACTGGATGCTGAAGCCTTTGTGTGTCCATTTTTGAGTCAACTCTGAGCCACACAGATTGAGCTGAGTAGAAGAGATTACAGAAGTGACTACAGTATAGAACTACGGGAGTTCCTCAAGGAGTGCATATTTCCTCATGAGAAACAAAAAAGTACGTCCTCCGAGGATGGATGAGATGTTCAAGTCCCACTGCAGATGCTGAGAGATGATGGTGTCCTGTCTTAGGTGTGTTCAGCCTCAGACTGATCTGGCTGCAACAGAGTGGAACCTGATCTATTTGCTCTTGATATTGAGATGAATCCTCACTCTTGATGAGGAGTAGTGTCATCTACAATTCTCAGACGTTTCGTGGAAGGGTCTTACAGCCCCACTTATTGGCTTCTGATAAAAAGCTAACCCAGCTGGATCGGTGAGCTTGAGTAGATTGGAGCATGGACCTCAGGGGTTGATGGTGTTGAAAGGCAAGCTGAAGTCCAGGATCTGTTCGCAATATTCATACCCATGGTAACTTCATCATCTACTGACCGGTTTTCCTTGTAGGGAAACTGGGGTGGTCGAGCAGGGTCACCTCCCGGTTAATCCTGTTGGTGGCTTCATCTGGGCTACCTTGGCAACTTTGTGTTGGACACCATGGCAGTTCTGGATCAGTGGGGGTGGTTCTGTTGTGTGGCCAGGTCCTCTTGAGTAGGGGGTCCTGGGTCAGCTAAGCTGGGATCACTGGTCATGCAAGGCTCTTCACTCTCATAAAGAAGAATAGACCTAATTGAACCTATAGGGGTCAATGTCTGGTCATTGGGGTGGTTCCCTCAACGGTTCTGCTGTTGTACCCTTGTAGTTTGTCAATTTAGTACTTAGGAATATCATTCTACCTTTCAAGGTAAAAAAAAATAAATGACTTGGAGTTCAATTGTTAGTCAGATAGGTGGTGTAAGTTGTGGAAGTGCCACCGGAGACATTATTCCTATTGTGCCTGTATTTCTTGGCATTGTTTTTTACAAACACAGCTCATGAAGGGTGAATGTCCTTTTGGTAGGCCCCAGGCCCATTACCTGGTTTCCTGGTTAATCTATGATATTAAAAGCCCTTAACCCTATAATTCCTTATGTATCATATTTTAAATGTATGGTTTCTGAAATGCTTTGCATCTGAGACCTTTTGCATCATTTAATGGTAACAATTTAATTGGATAAACAATAGGATATACCTAATAACACCAAGCAGAAGAGTACACCTAAATAATTTTAACTTTTTCTATAGTAATACATGATGAATATTCATAATATCACCATTTTTTCACATTTTCTTAAATGGCCAAATAAGCATTTAAACAAAAAACATGACAAACAACACAATTCCCCTCTGTCTATTCGCATGGATCAGGTTTTAAAGTTTTGATAGTGCCTTCCAATGCTGCATTGGGCTTGAATGCCAAGGGATGCCTGGTTTCCCTCTTCCTTACCTTGCGGGGATAGACATTGTAGCCAGTGGCTGGAGTGGCTGTGTTCCCAACTAGTCCATCCTTCAATGTTTAACTGTGAACAATAGATAAGGTGTACATGGCGTGTTTTTGAGGAGAAATAAAAACATAAATGCCCCAGCCACGATTCAAAGCGGGAACCTTTATTGTGATGCATAAGTGCTATTCACCACATCGCCAAGCAGATATCCATCTGTATTCCCCACCCTAAAACAAAACACAAAATGGAACAGCTTATTTGACAGCAACCATTGCTGCACAGGAAGTACTTAAAAGTCTCATGGTTGTTGTCATCAAATTATCCAACAATGAAAAAACAAACAAATTCTTCTTGCTAGGAAAATTGAGAGGGTGCTGATAAACCCATAATACACATCCAAGCACAGCATTTTTACCAAAAAGTGTTATTAATGCAGGCTTCCAATCACCCCCCCCCCCCCCCCCTCTTATCCTGACCGCGGTGTAAGTATTGGCCAAGTTTGACAAAAACAGTTGCTGCAGGAAATCGAAAATGCAATTGATCAGATAATGACTTGTTCGGTCCTCTATTATCAATGCACAATTTTAGTGTTCCATCTTCCTTTCATTCAAGGACAAAATACCCACCAGAGGAAAGGATGAATGGATAACACTTAACGTCAAAGTCTAGAAACCCTCTATAGCTTTGTGCATGGGTTTGTGCAGGGAGTCATAAGGTAGCATGTCAGTGGCGTAGTTAAATGGCTGATAAGAATGTTAAGAAATAGTGGTGCTGACTTATGACCAAAACTAGATACCAGAAAAACGACGGACTGATTAGCTGTACACAAACAGCAGATATAGGCGGTAAATTATGAAACCATTGTTCCTCTTTCTCAATCAACTCTGAGGTCATATTGCTAAAGCAATAAGAAGGGGAATTAAAAAAAAGAAGTATTTCAGTTGATTATTAAAAGCTATGATATATAAAGGGGTTTTAGTGTGTCTTGATCAATGTGTTTTGATTAGCGTAACTGTAACTGTGTAACTGTGTAACTCTCTGGGAAAGTTGTGGTGTCCTATAACTCCCAATGAGTCCAGGACCACGTCTGATGATGAGCTAACCCAAAGTGGAAACAAATCTAAGTTAGAATAGGCCAAACTCTCCTCTTCTGAGAGAGACAAGCTGTGTTGAGGTACTTTGGCATGTGGGGTTTCACAGGTTTTTGTGTGGATCCAGGAGAAGTTCAGGAGAGATTCAGATTGTTTGTTAAACATGGATTGAAAGGAGACCCTCGAGATAAAAGAGCAATGTGTGAACTTTAAATATGAGAAAACAAAATAGTTTTTTCTTAAGGTATTTAAAAATTACTCTCAACCTTTATTTTGACATTATGACTGGATTATTTAAATTTCCTTTTTTCTTTTTTCCACATTAATGATGAATTAATTCCTCTTTAAAGTTCCAAACACATTTGACTAACATTTGACTAACTATCCGTCACATTCTGCTGAATGCTTACTTTGTACAAAAGAAAAAAACATTACCATCTGAAACTCACAGTTTTTTAATTGACACAACAACATGTCATAGACAAATGTATCTGCTACCTGCTACTTTTCTTATGAAGCTGGGTTAATCAGTTTTTGCACTTCTCATTGGACTGCATGAAAACTGACATAAGCGAGCGTGGGGTTTGTTTGGACTCAAACTGGCCTACATCTTGCCGTCCAGCCCAGTGCCAGCTGGGCAATGTGTTACTTGAGGTCGACTGTTTCTGCCCTTGAAAGCTTTGTCTCTTTTGATTATTCCATCCTACACTTTTTCATCAGCATCTGCTTCCAGTCAGGATGCTACAACACCACTTTTGAATAAATGATCATGTTCCAAGGTGCTTTGAAGGTTTCCTGGGATGAAATGGAAATCACTCTCATTATCAGGGTGACCGCTCTCCACCAGTGGCTTTGGGCTTTGTTAAATGGAGGTTGAGAAATGGGAGATATGCAAGAACAACATTTCCTGTAATATGTTGAATTATTTTGCACTGATTTATACCTTATACACTTTGTTTTTGCTGTAAATATCTATGTAAAGTGAAATAGATAAAGTAGCAATAAAAAGTAACTATAAAAATGATAATATAAACTTTGTTATAAGATAAGATTAACTTTATTTTCATTTACTATACACTCGCTTGTATTATGTGAAATACTGTGTTGCATTTTTATGTAAGATATATGCATGCATGCTTTATCCTAATGTTATATTTTCCCTTTGGGTTGATTCTGAAATACCAGTAAAGAAATGCAAATGAAGCTGTGATGTCTAAACATTTGCGAGTTAACTAGAAATAAGTCCCATCTCCAAAAAGTAGACAGGTAGATTCTTTTTAATGCACTTTAATACACAAAATCTAAGAAAAGATATCCTGATAATGATGTAGGGGTGCATGGAGGAAATAAGGCCTTGGAAATAGATTATTGGTGTGGAATTTAGATGAAATCAATTCAGTCATTAGTGTATTACTCCCAATGTAAAATCATAAGGAACAGAAGTAGTTACTTAAGGTATTTAGACACAAAAGATAGAGGCCAAACTGTTGAAAGTGGGAAGAAAAATCAAATGCATTAGGATATTTGCAGCTTGGAAACAACTGAGCTGCTGAGGAAACACACTGGTATGTCACAAAAGACAAGTGAGCTGTCTGGGAAGACACCATAGAAGGACACTTAAAGCCAGCAGTTTAATATCAGGCGTGAATGGATCCTCCATTAGCGACGTGTCTTGGATTGCACCATCTGTTGTAAACATGCACTACATCCCCACTTTCTGTACTCTTACCTCCGTCTGCAGTGTCTGTCAACAGAGGAGCACAAAGAGGCCTGAGGAGTCGGGAATTTGTGCCTTTTGGCATGTTCTAGTGGAACGCATTATCTTTCATTACCAGTGCTTTCACTGTGTCCTCATCAGCAGGCCAACCTTGCCCTTTTAATTTGCCTGTGATCTGTCTGTGACACTAAAAGCACAGCAGCTGAACCCAGTATCAGGTGGGAACAGGGACGGCCAATGTGGCAGATTGGAAAAGAGGTACTAAACAGTAGAATTATGGCAGCCGTTTGACAAAGAACACTGGAAGCCATCTACCTTCTGTTAGGGAGGTACTTGTAAGGGACTGACAACTTTTTAATGAGCCTCCGTTTTATTTGGGTAGCTCTTATATGACACATGACATAGCATGATGAAGCTATTATTTAGAAATATATGAAAGATGCTAAATCATTTAAATAAAAAAGTAATTAATTTATCCCAGACGGAAATTAAATAAAACAAAAAAAAGAATAGCGTAAAAAAGTAACTTTTCTCATATTTAATTTTTTTTCTACCACACATTGTAGCATCAACATATTTCACCTATTAATACATAATATATGTCATTATTCATCACTTGTTTTATAGTCATTTTACTCGTAATACATACAGTATTTTATGCAAAAACACTTTTATTCTGTGATAACCCGAAGCTGTTTTTATCAAGGTCAGTGCTGTTGTGCGGTAGCTGGGTTTGTTGACTTGTGTTTTTATGCTGTGTGACTGTGGGGGGTGGCTGGTCTGCAGAACTGTTTCAGTGGGAGTCAAAGTTAAATCTTTATGATGTTGTTTTTTGTTTTTATTTCCAGTAGAACATTTCAGTGGATCCAGATGAAAAGTCTTGAACATTCTAATATCATTGGTGATGACTGTTTAGTGTTTGTTTTCACACAAATACCCAGTAACCAGCTCAAGGCAATCAGAAATCAATCAGTAGCTTGACCTTTGACCTAAAGTGATAATGTACCAGGTAGAATTATAAGACACGTATTGCCCAATTTAATGGTTTCCATTTAAAGGCATCCTTAATCTGCTTGCCCCACTCAATCTTAGTCTGAATCTAGCACAATTTACTAGGAGAGGTTCCACCAGGGCTAACAGCCTTTAAATCACAGTTAAGGGGTTGATTCTATGGAGCAGCTGATTGTGATATATCAAAAGGTTTATGTATTTGCTCTGTGAATGAAAAAATTTTTGAATTGACACACAAATTGATATGTCAGTTAGTGTCATGAGGATGGTTCTTGGATGGAGGACTCAGTTGCGGAGATGAGGGAAAACAAGGTTTATTGTAACAAAACGGTGAAAGTCCAAATAACGTACAAAGCAAAGCTGTGGAAAACTGTGATCAAAGTAACAAAGCAATAAGCAAACATGACTGAGGCAAAGTAACAAAATAACGATTGACAAAACTGTGACAAAGACTGTGACTATGGCAAAGAAAAGACTATGGCAAAACAAACCTGGCGTGGGGGTGACGAAAGACGGACGGACAAGACGGACTAGAGACGAAAACGCACTCGCGCCAGACAAGGGGAAACAGGACTATTTAAACACATGAGGGAGGGGAACCCCAGGTGTACACAATGGGTAATCAAGACGAGACACCAGTCATTCCCCCAGACGTGACAGTTAGTTCTCACGATGGGGAATGCGCAAGCACTTAGATCTAAGGTTGGAGACACAAGTCTTGGAACTTGGGATTGGGACATTTTATGAAAAAGAACAAAAGGCATTACAAGGCCAGATGGCCTGAAAATCATTTTCAAAACTAAAATGACTGAAGACAAACAGAACATACATTGATAGAGAAGATTGATGGATTGATGAGTTGAAGAAGACATGACAACTGTACAGAGGACCTGACAAAAGTACTCACAGGAAAACCGACAACAATCTAACGGGGACTCAAATGACCAGGACCAGGGGTCTCGTAAAAAGAGTTGTGAGGAATTTTAATAATGTAAAAACAAAAATATTCAGATGTTTGAATATGTGCGCAAGGATGAGTTCAAGCACATTTCCTTTGTACATCCCAATGAAAGATGTATGCCTCCATGCCCATATGAAAATCACTTGAAGTCCCCTCTGTCCATGACCAGGAAATTACAGTCTCTAATGGTTAGTTCTAGACATTATTTTCACGCTATTGTTGGGCATCACGTTGGGTAAAACGTTTCTTACATTACGCACTGGGTTATTAACATGAGTACTGCATATGGAGACAGTCAGTGGGCTTGTTAAAAACATCTTAAGGTGTAGTTTCACCAGCAAGAAACAGCCCTGACTTTAACCACGGAATAGTGATGATGCTGTAAAGATGGAACATAATTTGGAGGTGCACATGCTCATGAGGGGGATTAATATTCAGGCAATTACATGAATAGATTGACTCACCAAGAAGCCACCCATCATGCACGGTGCCAGCTTGCAGTCTGTTCTCGACTATGCTGTTACTCAGAATGCATGAATCCAGCGTGGAACCATGGCATGTAGAAATTTATCATGTGACGGCACTGTTGCCGCGATTACATTAGGAAAACTGCAAATTACACTTTAATAATGAATAATTCAGCTGCATGGGATAGAGGAATTTGATATACCGGGCTGGCTTGTGAATAGTTCTGTACCACAAGGCTGGCAAGGCTCAGCTCAGGGTTGAATGGCAAAGTCTGTGGAATGCCCTGGTTGTGAGGAGCCACAGTGGGGTGCTCCTCATTGTGTCTGTGCTCCAATGCAAGCTGGAGCTCCAAACTGTTCCAGGATGATTCTGCTGATACTCCAATGAGAACCAAGTTCAAAACCTCAGAAACCCAAACTAATGACACATTTGAGTCTAAACCCAAAAGAGAGATGGGACCAAGCCCAAATGACTTGATAATGATAGTTTTAATCATGAAGAAAAGGCTTTTAGGTGTCCATAAGTTAACTGGTCCAATGCTTTAATTCCCTCATGTACAGATGGTCCAGTGGCAATCCCATCCGTTCTGAGGCCATCAGCCCCAAAAACCGGCATCAGAACCTCACTAAGAACAGATTCCCCATATGAGAAAGAGCCTCTCACCCCTCCAGGGAACATCAGCAGCCACCCTGTGTGGTGAGCTGCCTCTTGGTTAGAGGATGCTGCAATCAGCCAGTCTTCTATATACTCCACACAACCACCCGGACCCCCCCTCTCACGAGGGGTGCTACATATGAAACTGTGTACAAATGCAAATTGGGACCTGGATGAGAAGTTGGAATATTGTATCAATCAAGTTTCTTTCATATAAAGACAATGAAATTTCCATCATAAATGACGGCACGTGTACTAACTGTCAAGATCAGATAGACTTAAACCCCTGTCAGCTTCTCCCAAAGTAATGAGCTGATCATGTCAGCTGCTCTGAACACAAAGAGGTGTCAGTAGAGACATTAACTTTACTGTAATCCTTAAAATCAAACCAAATGACATCAAAATGTGTATGTCATCAAAACATACCTGAAACTAAACAATGATATTGTCAATTGTTCTTCTGTATGAACCTCTGTGGAGATGCCGGATCATCTGAAGATGAGGAAGCTCTATCCATCCAAATCCACAAACCTCTCTCCTGTTTGGTGAAAATCTGTTTTTTTCCACAACCTTAACTTTCTCAGACATTTATTTCCCCCTTCCCTCAATCTATTTCCTCTCCATTCAATTTGATGCACTCCCACTAATCTGCAGGATTCTGCATCTGCATACATTCTTTGATTGTTGCTAAAAGCCTGAGTGCTGAGGACTGGCTGAGATTATTTCTTAGGGGGAGTTTGATTTTCCTTCCTAATGAGGCAGGCAGCAGAAAGCCACCACACTTAAAACCTACCTTTTCACGGTGATGTAATCTCAGAGCCGTCTTAAAAGCGAGCATCACATCCAGACATGTCCACCACTGCATCGGCTCTGGATAGCAATCTTCTAAATGGTGCTCATGCATTTATAACTCAGGGCTGAGTTTCCAAACGGATTTTATTAGCAGATTTACTTTGAATATTGAAACATGATAGATACAAACTCATATAACTTTGCCTACATTTCTTGTTGATGTGATTATATTAAAAACACTAAATTGAAAATATATCCAAAGCTCAAACAATATTCATGGAATTTGCTAAAATGTCACTGTATTATCATTTATCTTCAAATTGGCATTAGATTAATATCTACGTTCTTTTTTGTAAGTCTTCTTTCATCACACAATTGGAAAAACTGGAGTCGACACCTCTGGAGAAAGACTTCTTCTTGAGAAGGTAATAATATCAGCCTCTGAAAAAAGGCATTTCTGCTTTCAAAAACAAACAAAAGAAAATGGAATTATTCATCTGAGCTGGGCCTGAGGAGATGAGCAGTCAGTGGTTATTCAGATTTGATCTCCAGCCTCCCTGGTCCAGATCTGATCCAAACGGCCCTCTGTTACGAGTGGTGACCGGCCCCAGACCCCTGCAGAGCCCCCCCCCCTCAGAGACCAGACCCGGGCAGCCCGGCAGGCACCGATAAGACCCAGTCCACTGGCTGACCCTGTGAATGGGTGGTCAGTGTGTGGTCAGCATGAAATGAGTTGGTTGGGAGGATGCTGTACGCACAAACACAGATCACCGACATGATCCTGTCCTGCAGAACCTTCTGCCACATTTCCCCCATTTTTTTATTTACACAAAAAACATCAAACAGAGCTGGAATATAAATGTTGTTGAATTAAAGGTTTTTCTGATGGAACTGTTCTGATCCAAATCACATATTTTTCTGAAATAATGTTCTATAAATTATTTTCCTAATGGGTTCCATTACCAATTTGGACTATTCAAATTTAAATACTTAAATGGAATTACAAACTAAGGCAGTGATATCCTTAATGTTCACTCATGTCTGAAATGAATATAAATTGGAATATAAAAACATCTAATGGAAAGTCTCCACTCATGGACTTCTGATTCCATGTTCAGCTGACAGCTGATCAAAGTGTCTGCTAGTTTATCATCTGTCATATTACCAAAACCCAAAACACATCTTATGAGGGAAAAAGTGACTGAGCCTCTTCATAAAGCCCAGGAGCGACGGGAAATCCATTTCTGTCGTATACAATTACCAGCATGCTGATTCTGGGAAAGGGCTGCTGCTTTATATTTTATCAAGGCCATTGAGGAGCTGAGGTGGCCAGTCAATACTAGCCTCCAGAGCACTACACACACACACACACACACACACACACACACACACACACACACACA
>CAJRST010038888.1:20420593-20438776 GCA_907169785.1 Menidia menidia
ACACACACACACACACACACACACACACACACACACACACACACACAGGATATTTCTGTTTTACATGTACTGTCGATAAACGTCGGACAGTTTTGGAGATGTTTTTGCAGTTGAGAGAAGATGTGGATTTTTTGTCATGGTACAAAGAAAATCAAGAGTTGAGTAAAAAACGAATAAAAGAGAAAAAGAGGAATAAAAACAGACGAAAAAAGACAAGATGATAAAAACAAGTAAAAATAAATCGATGAAAGAGGACAAGAGATTCAACGAATTATAAAATATAGAAAGATATGATGACATAAGGAAGTATACACGGTCTACAGAGAAGTTTTCACATATATTTTCCTTTGCTTAATCACTCCAATATTACACAGTGGGTAGTGGATTTAATAATAAGTAACTTCTTATGGTCCCTGGTGATGTTGCAGTTGTTTGGTTGTTGTCTTTTCTCTATGCATTTCTGCAGATCATTTAACCCAAATGTATCATATGTTATACACAGGTTTTTAAACTGTTTTGCATCTGAGACCTTTTGCATCATTTAAGGGTAAAAACTTTGTTAAAAACCCTGTTGTACACAATCAGATATGGCTGAGACTACACCAAAAAGATTTGACTTGTAACACAGAAATCGATGCTGAACTCCAACATTATTTATGCTTTTTGTATATACTTTTAAAGGCTCAAATAAAGACTTCATACAAGAAAAAAAAATCATTATTTTCCCTCTATGATTTCATGGATCAGGCTCTAAAGGGATAATCTCCCTCCACAGGTGTGCGTAGCAAATTGGAGGGAAGCGAGACCACAGGGGAACAGGGAATGTGTGCAACATACACAAGTCCAAAGTTTGGTCATACTTTGCTTTTGTTTTTTATATTGTTTAAGCAAAATATGAGATAACAGCAAGTGGAATGAAAAAAAACTTTCTGATTTATTGTTTATTGGGAATAAAACAATATTCTGTCTGTACCATAGTGCAGCACATCTTCTTTTTAAGGTGTTTTCTAGAAGTCAATCGAGTATAAAATACAGTCCTCAAAGTGAAAGAGGACAAAATAATTGTGTTATTTGGAAGCAAGGTACGATCTTGTAAATTCTTTGCACTGTTTTAAAAAGTTTTCAATCAACATGAATTTTATTGATCTGAATTGTCAAATCGTTAACAAATTGTATCAAATCGTGAGCATTATTAATGCATCTTATTGTTGGCCAGATGTTTATCAAATCGGCTTCAGAGATGGAGATCACACCCCTTCACCACACCCCTGCCCCGTTTCATGTCCTGATAACAGGAAAATAACTCCTAAAAAGGATGCTGAAGACTGTGATGTGAACACTCACACGGTGGGCCTGTGCCTCTGAGGATGGTAAATAAACAGATAGATGGTGTTTCTGATGCTTCCACAGAGGAATGTCAGCGTTCTGTTGTGATTCCGGATTCACTGTGGATACTGTGAGCAGCTGGTTGAAAACTTGTAACCCTAGACAATAAAGAATTTGTCTCCAAACAGCCCAACAGAGCCTCTCCATGTTTAACATTCTGACAATTAATCACAACGGCTCTTCGGAACAAATGCATCCCCAAAGTAATGAGTCTCACTAACTGTACCTGTCAAATGGTATCACTCAGAAAATTCTGGGGTGTATTTGTGCCTTTCAGTTTTATCTAAGACCCTAAAAAATATTTTTTATCTTTATTTAACTTCAGAATCCAAATCAGAGTTGTGAAACAGATTCAACCAAACTCCAAAAGAGCAAGCTGCATTTTTTTTGTGTTTGTAGATATATGAATGAATAAAACTTTGACCAACTTGTGCTTTTTAAAAAAAGAAATGAGTGGCATCTGAAAATAGCTGTGTTATCTTCTTTTCTTTCTACAGTTTTTTTTTTCATTTAATTTGTTGGTGCCTGCTTAGTCATTTACAAACACCTGTTTAAATAAAAATTTCACAAATATGTTGAGAATGTGGCCCCTCCATCCTGTTATGATCCAAGTCCTTCCTGTTTTCTATAATGTGAAATATCTGGAAGGTAAAGGCAGTGTCCAGTGAATACATAAATACTGAGAGAGTATGAAGAAAAAACATTCAAAGCCTTGCGTCAGTCCAATCCATTTGCCTCTAGGAAGCCTTTTGTAAACATGTCTGATTGAATATAATATTTATTGCTCTCCCAATGTTGAAACATTGTATTCATTTTATAATCAAGGCCTCACAGTCGCCCACAAAGACAAATCTAATGGACAGCCTAACAAATAAGACACATCCTTGTTAAAAGAGTGTACCAGTGTAATGGACGATGGACGGGCTTAAATGTGTGAAGTGTACTAGTATCATCCTCATGCTCACAGAGTTTAAATCGTCCATAACCCGACAGATACAGCGTGTGCTTTTGACACGCCTCCAGGAGACAGCTTTGTGGCTACGGCTTATAAAGTAGCTGATCAACAGGAAACACGCACCCACCCACTTGCTCAGTGGGGTAACAAACAAACCGAGGAACAATGGCTCTTTCTGCTCAACACACGAGTCCCTGTCCTCCCACAAAGAGGATCTGCTCTTATTGAAGTGGCAAAGAATAAACATCAGGGATGCGTATCGCTCCGCTGAAAGAGACGAGTGTATTAACGGAGAGCATCACACACACTATCAGACGGAAGTTAAAGAGCTAAAATGCTGAAATTTGGGGGTTGCTTTTATTATGGAAACCACAAAAGCTGATTGTTTTCAGTCTGGTTGTGTGCAAGTTGGCCCCTGAATGAACATATTTCAACACTGGTGTACACAATGCAGCTACGCCTTCCACACACACATACACACACACAGTTATTACAGGCACTACACCAGCATCATCAAAATGGTTGAAATCTTCCTTTGACCGTCTCATTCGTCACTTGCTCATCAGCCTAAAACCACAGATACAGCTGAGCACCAGCCAGCTGCTCAATAGTGGATCAAGTGCATAAAACCTGCTTCTGCAGCTTTTTCACATCCACAGAGCGTGAAGCACAAACCGAGGAGGACCGCAAACAGGCTTACAATCATTAAGATATCATTACATATGAGATTTGTACTGATCATCCCCAACCGGTACCCAGCAGAGTAAAATAAGATATGCTAAGCTTCGATTGTTACACCAGCAGCCTTTATTCAGGAGGAAATTTAGCCGAACCCAGGCAAAGTAGTGATGACGCCTTAATCCACAAATCAGGCCAGAAGGGAATCCTTACATCCTCAAGTAATGCTTTAAGGTCCTGGCCGTCCTGTGAGTATCATTCAGAGCAAAAACAGCAAAGAGAGCATCTTAATGAACTCTTCCTGTGTGGTCCTTTAAGTAAAAGGAAAAGCAGGAACACACTGCCAGGACACATTGTGGTGGGAAAAGAAATGAAGGACGGGGCGTACGCGTGCACTTTTGTAAAATAAACTTCACTTGAAAGGAGACGTAATGGAATTGCGAACATAGGCATTTGGATTCGCATAAGTGCTTTTGTCTGTGTTTTAATGTGGAGGTTGCCGGGCTTTCAATTGTTTTAAATGGGAAAATGACTGGAATTAATAATTAACAGGATGCTTCTTTTCCGACTTCGATAAAATGTGCAAAAATAAATATTTTATCAGTATTTCATGCATGGAAGCTTGCTAATAATGAATAAGTTAAATGTTTTGGTCTGATAAGAAAAAAATAAAGTTTTAGTTACCTTTTAGAAATTCCGCAACCAAAGTGGAGTCAGTACAAGCTCTCGTCATCTCATTCCTCTCTGGATTCTTTTTTAACCAAATTCTACCAAACCAGGAAATATCTGGACCACTGTACGGTTTGCATTTCTTATAATATTGCACCCATCAATCAGTTTTATACACACACTTATTCCACTTTGGGTCACAAGTTGGATGGAGCCAATCCCAGTTGTGTCCACCCTGGACACAAACACTGACTAAACTGAAATAACTGCAAAAAACAAGCTTTCCTCGTGCCAATTACTGGATCACACTGCGACTAATTAATTTGCACCGAAAATCAGGCAAGGCAGATAACACGCTTCCCGTGTCACAACACGGAACCAAGACACATTATGCACATATACATATTTGCCTATATACAGATGCAGTTAGGCAACATAATTAGCATAAATTACCACCAAGGGCAACTCAGTGTAATCAAAGCAGCTTCATTTGAGAGGACTCTTCACACCGAGCATCAAGTACGACATTCAGTTAAAACCCAGCCTCTCAGCACACACTCAGTTTATCTCTGAAAAGAGGGTCAAATCAGAGATGAAAACAGAATTACAGCCTCTGTTCCAAAAACACTTCATTGAGTCAAGTGATTCCACTGAAAGCTGACCTCATCAGCATAGTAGCCAGAACCCAAAACCTGCACGTGTGTCCATTTATTGTTGCATTATGGTGCTTCATTCAGCCATTTGACCTAAAGTTTCTCTGTATTTCAGCTTTTTTTCCCCCATTCAGACAGTAAAGCTGGTCCACTGGAGTAAAAAGCTTTTTCATTTCTAGTAGTCTGTCATCTGACATAAATAAATCCTTTACAACCGACACCAAATCATTTAGCTCTGTAGTCCATCCTGCTCTGTGGAGACGTGTCATTAAGCTCACTTTGGACCATGTCGGCAGATCCCACGGGAGGGTTTGTTACACGGGTCCAAACATCCCCCCCGCTGGACATCACTGACAGGCCAGTGGTGCTGACCGCACCTGATGAGGACTCTAGAGAGACTGGCTCACTGCTTTTTTTGTTTTTTCCTTTTTCTTGCCCACACAGACTGGACCTCTGAGGACAAACAGGGACAGATTTGAGTGGACCACCACTTGCATGTCCACCAGTCCCCAGACTGGTTGTCTGACAGACCTGTATGGGGTCAGCACATGGAACCAGTCAGTATCCTTTCCCATGTTGAAAGTCCTAAATATGCAGGACTTTTGGACAGATACCAGCAGAACCATGTCCAGATTAACAAAGGGAAGAAAAAACCTGTTAGAGGATTTAATCCTCCTGTCTCACACCAGTAAAAATCCTGTTTTTTTTGGCTCAGGAGGCTCATCCAATAGTTGGATGCTTTCCTTGGCTGGGAAAATGTCTCTTTCCCTAGGAAAAAAGCATTTGCTATCTACTGGTATTTTTGAGCTAACGATGACATGCCAGAGGCTTCAGAACTCCTTATAGTTCATAATTCATTATTTATTTCATACAACATATGCATTTAAAAAAATGATACATATTCGTTCTTTTCTTTATTCATCTAAGGAGGAAATCTCTGCAGCTGAAGAGGCTCAACCTGCAAAGTGAGCTATCCACGCTGGTCCATAGCACAGCCACACATTCAGTCCGCCAGCTAAAGCTGAAAGCTCATTGGCCGTTACACACCACTGCTCCCAGGCAACATCATTCTCTTTAACTTGCTTTTTCTAAGGCTGACACCTTTACCGTTCTAAATCTTCATGACTTCTTGACCCTTCAAAGTGAAAACGGATAAAAGAAAATGTGTCGGGCACATGCTGTGGTCAATGTTTCAGAGAATGCTTTTGGTCAAAGAGCAAGTCACGAGTTTTATGCGGTGAAAACCATCTGTGTGCAGAGCAAAATCATACACGGCCTACCGATCTACAGAAGTGTTTGAAAGGGTTAATTCATTTATTTACTGCAACAGCAAGGTACTTTGTTACAATATATATATATATATTTCTTTGATAGATTGTGGACTGTCCAAATGGATATATCAAACCCAGGTATTTTATTAAGAAAATTGTATTTCAACGGTCAAATTCATCAACAAATTAATAATACGTAATACCATTTCGTTTTAATATCCAAATATTCGTATTTATGACCCACCATTTAGTCAGGTAAGAACAATCCAACTGATGATGGACAGTTTATTTGGACCTTTAGGATTATCCAAAAGTTACATGTGACCTACCAGAAAAACTTTGCAGTTAGTTTAAAAAAGGCTTTCAACTAACTATTATGGGAATGTGAGATTTTTCATAAAAAACTATGGTTTCTACCATTACTTAATAGTAACAAGGCCCATAGAGGTTTAGAGTTTTTTTCATCAGTCCACAATTCCTTATCTTTATTCCACCATGACTCCTAACATATTCATGACTTTCTCAGTTGAGACTGAGTATCTAGCATCCTACTCCTCTTTTAAAGTTGAAGGTGTCTTAAAAGTCCATTTAACACTTCACATCTTTATTCGTAGTCCATTCATCTTGTGAGGATTCCTTTGTATTTGCAAATCGATTGGCTGTTGCCTGCTATAACGCCTCGCACCATAAGAGATGATGAGTGATGTGAGCGGGAGTGAAGCCGTGTCCTTTTTCTCATCCACACACTCCGAGCAGGTGGGGGGTCTGCAGGACTCCCTCAACTTTAAACGCTGGAAATGAGGGTTTGGTTATCCATTATACGGTGATGGGTGGGTGCCTTATTTTCCATATTTGCTCTCTTCACTGACACCTGGTAAGTAAAAGGTTTCAGTGAGATTGAAAACAGTAAATGGAGGTCAGTTTTGTCTCAGAAAAAGAAAGTATGCAGATAGAAATAATCATAGTTTGCACGAATTCTAATGAACAGATAATAAAGTGACACACAAAACTGTTCCCAAAATCCTAACAAAAGGAAGGGATAGTGGAAGAGTTTCCATCATTTGCTGGTTTCACTGTTGCTTGGATGTTAGTTACATAAGGATAGACTATATTTACATTTACTAGACTGGTTTTTACATCTTATTGTGCCCTGTTCTGTGATTATAGTAGTTAGTATAGAGATAAAACCAAACGTAAAATAACATTAAAACATAACATGAATAAAGTACACCTCCTTACTAGGTTAAATCACACAGTAAAGCACACATACAGGATCTCATTCCTATCCTCTGTTTAATGCAGACCAAAACAATGGAGTCTTCACAATGAATTGGGAGGGATAATTGGATGTGGTGTCATCGGATGTATTAACAGAAATATGGGATGTAAATTACGTGGCATTTCTGTTGTTTTCCATCCAGTTAATAGCCCTTATTTCCTTTTCCGTTTCCTAACAGCGCCTGTCTGTCTTGCTCTGAATCCCCCACCTGTCCTCCTCAGCTGGGAGAGGAGTGAGCAGAGAGGATGTTATGGCCTCCATTGTGTTAAAATCCATCACAGCGTTGTGTATTATCAAAGCGTGGATTGACAGACAGCTCCAGGAGGGAACTCTCCAGGCTTCTCATGCACAGTGGGAACCCCCATGTCCCCGCACTTGCAGCTTTTGTCGAGTATCCTGCCCAAAGGCTTGTTAGTCATTAAATGAAACACAGCGGGCTGTTTTGTCGGCCTCTGGAAGGGATTGTGTTGCCTGACAGCCGCACCGCTTAACATCTGTTACTCATACCCAGTCAAATACCTGCCCGTGACAGCATAGTCCAAAAAATAAAATAATAAAACTGTCTGTCACAATTTGCTTCTCTCTGCCTTCAAAAACAAACAGGAAGCATTGTCAGTCCAACAATGCTGGCTGGAATTCAACACAAAGTCAGAGAGCAAAACCTGAATCGAAGGGAAACCTTAAGTAGATGGAAACTCAGATATTGGCAGAATTTATCTAGTGTTTTCCATTGTTATAATGCTTTTTTTTATTCTGTTCTTCCAAAGCTTATTATGAAATTGTTGAGCAAAGATGATTTAGAAGACACAGTCACAAAAGCAACTTTGTCTTAGTTCCTCATGGATTCCAATGCCAAGATCACAGATTACATTTGTTTTTTTAGGCTATGCACTTTTTACAGCCATCGCTTGACAAGAATAACATCCTGATTCCCAGAGGAAAAATACAACTATTTCTATTTAATATTTCCCCCTTTCAAGAGCACAAAAGGAAACATGGCAAACTAAGCAAAGACTGAAGTGCTTTTTCTTGACAAATTCATGTAAAAAGCGCCAGAAGAAATCTGTCAACACTGGCACAAAAACGCAAATCAATGTAAACAGTGGCTCTATTGATCGGAGAGCAAAATAGTTTAGCAGTGTAGATGGAAGTTAGCGGCAGATGCCAGTAAAGAATGCTTTCTCATCAGCAGTAATGGACCAGGTGGGCCATATGTAGCATCCTCACTATTGGAAAAACACAGAATTACATTGATAAAAAAGGGTTATCACCCTGGACAGAAGGAATAACAATGCAAGGAATCTGAATAAGTCACAGCACTATTCAGATGTTCTGGTTTAATTAGGCTCTGTTTTGCAAAGGGAAACATCAGATTGTAGCTTTTTAACAATACTACTGTCTTTCCGGAACATTTAAACCAAACACACACAAGTGTGTGGTAGCAAACAACTTATTATCATGCATATGAGATGTGGAAATGCTTAGAAAGAGGAAGAAACTGGAAAAAGATTATAAATCTCTGTTGAAACATCTGTATGTGAGTCTCTATGCTGACAATGAGTCTGAAGGCCTTTACCTTCAGATTATGTTGCCGGACATTGTTTCAAAAACACATTTGAAAGCAGAGGCCTTGTTAGGACCTCCTCTATGTTTCAATGTCTTTTGCATGTTTTAGTTGATTTTAGAAACATGGAAGGCTAGAAACAAGTTAACAGTTAATGTACAGTCTTTATTTTAAAGGTTTTCCGTGCTGGTGGGCTGGAAAAGGAAAGTTCTCGTCAAATATTGGTCCCTTCTGACATCAGTGGTCATCATGAGTGGTCATCTTCTGATTCTGATATCAGATTGCTGACTAACTAAATGGATGAGGTCACACAAAGAATATCAAGACTACGGTATTTTATGTTTGACCGACCAGCAGGAGCAGATTCTGGACTCAAACATCCTCCTGGTTGTAAGACCGCTATGAGGCAGCTTTGGGAGCTGTGAGGAGCACAGGTGGACACGTTGCTGTGATTGTTATCTACAGGTTGAGTTATTCCGGATGAACCACTCTGGGGAGACAAACTGGTGGCTGTCCAAAAGCTTTATCATGGTAGCACTTTACATTTTACACGCCAGCAATTGGCATTTAAATGGAGTGATTAGAGATTTCAATCGTTTTCTCCCTCTCAGCCACAATTACAACCTCTCAACAGACAAAAAATACAAACACAAAGATGGATGTTGGAAGGCATACAGCTCATTTGCCCCCACCAAGAGAATCAGACCACAATCCTATTGGACTAACCTCTCACTGTGTAGCTGTTTTTAAGCAGCAACCGGTTAATTTGACCTTTGCTCAGGAGGCTGGACATGAGGGGTGGACATGAATCACATGGAGATTATATCAATGCCATGAATGTTTCCATCAAATTTTCTGAGGACATTTTATTTCCATGAGGACTTTATGATAAATTCCAACTAGCAAACACCAATGACAAGTGAAAAAAGAAATCCTTCATGGATCCTCACAATGTTTGTGCACAAAGTAAAAGAAAGAAAAGAATATGTGGACTGTGCATGTGTTTTTGTACGTACACACTCATACACAAACTGTATATTCACGCTACCTAGACTGAATATAAAATATCAAATGACTAAATGTGATAGCTGGATTATTATTCGCATTAGCATCATTCTTTCTCTAAGCCTTTATGGTACGCATTACTTCTTTTAAATTTCAGCATAATTCTGTGCCCATGTTGCATAAAAATGAGCAAAAAAGTGCTTGCCTCAGCTTGTATGATGAACCTCTTTTTTATTTTCTTCTTTTTTATGGAGATTAATAAATGCCCGATGCTCAGTGCTTCAGACGGAATTATTTTCAAACTCCTGAAGGACTTAAGGTTCTTATCTGTGCTGCCTTTTAAAGACAGATGTTAGAACGAGTGTGGAGTTCAACTTATCAGTTGGTAATACACTGAAGCCAGAAACTGTTTCTCTGGGTATCCTCCAGCATCTTGATGGGCAATTTTCATTCACTTTTGCTAGTTTTTCATTATGATGCAATTAATAGATTTCTTAAAGTGAGAATACAGAACTAAAGTATGCACTAATGGAAAAAAAAGCCATTTGCAGTCTATTAAATAAAACTGATTGCTTGAAATTATGCTCAATCAGAGTGAACATCAGTTTGTCACCCTGGGTTTTCTGCTGGATATGTTGGATCTCTTTTCAAAATGTAAAAGTTATTACCCAGATTGTGAATACCCTATAGGTAGTTCAGAATTAGGTTGTTTATTTAGCTCTATATAAACTTTTATTCAGGGAACCTAAAACTTAATTATCACAAAGTTGTGACCTTCACTTACTTAGCAATCTCATTTTTCATAGAAACTGAAAAAATACAATTGAGTCTGCAATGTATTGATTTATAAAAGTGCATCAACTTATTTCTGTATTTCCATTTTTGTATCATGAACATTTAATTTCACTGGAAACAATTCAAACAACTAACCAAGTCATATCTTGTTATTCTATGTCTTTTTTTTTTAGAATACATCAGTATTATTTATTTGATAATGTAATTAAATACAAATTGTCTAGTAATATTTATGTTTTAAAGATGTGGCAGTGACATTGACTATCTATTTACACATTTCTATCTCATGTCTCATGTTCAAGCAATGGCTGCCCATGCAGTGGTGAGACAGGCCTCACAACTCTGCTAATGTTTAAATTCAGGCTGAAACAGCTCTGTTTAGCTCGAGGTGTTTTTCTGCACCTTTCACCATCAATGATTGCTTGTGTTTTGCTTTGTTTAACTTAATCTTAATCTACTGCTTTAAACTCATCATTTTATAATGCATATTTCTTTTGATCTATGCTTGAAAGAGGTCCTTGAAAGTCCTTATTTGTGGAATGAGTTCCTCAGAAGCCAATCAGGATTCATTCATGTGACTCGAATCGGTGGCATCTAAGCCAACCAGCGGACGGGCTTTAGTGACTCACAACAGCCAAAACCTAAAAATCTTTTCACATACAGGAATTATGCAGCAATATTGTGTCTCAGCGGATCATTTAATAGCAGGACACGACAACGAGGTTAATTTTATGAGCCACAAACACCGGCAGAAAATAAATAACCTGAAGTTGTGAGTGGTTAAACCACAATCTGTTTCTAGACAATAATTCCAACCAAGTATGTGTGCCAGTGTCAGCACTTGGTATTGTTTTTCTACTTAATTTAAAAAATGTAATTTAGTTTATGTATTAATGTAATCTTAATTTAATGATGTTTGTTTATTTGTTGTGGCCCTGTGATGTACTGGCGACCTGTAGGTCGGGTTGGTAGACTCCAGCCCCCCCTTGACCCTGTTAGAAATAAGTGGAATAGAAGATGGATGGATGTTCAAAAATTCAAGATACTACGGAGCAAACCTTATTTGGTGTAGTCCCTGTAATTCATGTACAGCTGGACATAACTTAAAGTGTAATATAATGAGCAAGAGCTATTGAGACGCTAGTTTCCAGACACTTGTGTAGAGCAAGTAGTGTTTGACATAATTTTTTAAGTTATTCAGAAACTAAATCATCAGATTTCCGTTACCAGTATATTGTAAACAAAACATCCTCTAAAATCTGTGGCTTCCAACTGACTAAATTAAGCTTCATTGACATCATTACAGCATTATTTGACTGGAGGCTGAAAATCAAATTTATTTTAACTTGACCATGCTAAATTATGCATTTGACTAAATACCATCTTTCAGAATCATAATTAATTTATCTTTAATTATATCTGGGATGACCCACAATCTCTGCTGTTGCTGTCCTATTATTGTGTTCCACTATTGTGTTATCACCAGATTACATCAAGTCTTAAAACAAACTATAGGCAAGGCAGGGCAAATTATATTTGCACAATTCATGTACAAGACAATTTAAATTGCTTTACATAAATGTAGACATTGATGGATCATCTTAAAAGAAACAGGTATATAATACAGGTAAGCATCCTACTCTTCAGCAACAGAGGATGGATGCTGGTGACAGGTATCACGAGCGTAACACCAGTACCCAAATGCAAAACTCCAGGCAAGGGAATCAGATGAAAAAGGTTTAGTCCAAAAAGGTCGGTACACGGGCAGGCAACTGATCAGGCTAAGGTACAAGAATGGCAGGCAAAAACAGTGGTCAAGAATAGGCAGGCAAATGTCAGGAATACGAGGCAAGACGAGACTAGGAATGCTTGGACGAGTGACGAAAAGGCAAGTACGAACACGCAACGAACAGGAGAAAGACTGGGTAATAAATACACCAGACAGGGAAGGAAACACTGAGACACAGGTGGAGGTGATTGGGGAGGAGTCAGGAAATCATAAGAAAGCAAGTGGGAAAGCAACACTGGGACCAGACAGGAATGACTACAAAACAAAACGTGACAATACACCCATGACAAAAGGAGAACATGCGCATTAGCAGAAAGAACTGGCAAGTCAACAAGTAAACGTGAACTGGCCTGAATACCACACTAAGGATTTAGTTCTAGTGCTGCTCTGGAATTCTGCAGGTAACAAGGCTGATGAGGTGCTGGTGGCCTGGCTCTGATCAGTGGCAAATCTGGTTTCCACCCAACAGGTTGTAATCTTGGTCCACCTCCAGAAGTGCATGGTGGGACACTGATGACATTTTTTCTCAAAAAGCACCGTTAGCTTAAACGCATAGTTAAATCAGATCTGTGTAGAATTTATTTTAAGCACTTTTGAAAAATGTTCCTACACTTAATAATCTGTTTTTCAGCTAGAGCGTGATGACACTGCAAACCGGACAAATGTTAATGTCTCACAGGTTAACGTCAAAGACACATTAGGACCTGTATCGCTGAGCAGCTTTTGCCTTTCTGTGACCCATTCCATACCCAATCACCAGGTGAGTAGTTGTATGTTATCATTTCTGGACAGACATCAGTGACACTGTTCATTCTTTAGGGCTTTCCATCAGTACCTACTCAGTTCCACTCGCCACGACTTGATTGAGATGGTTCTCCATTCCAAATAATGTCCAAAAAGATCATCATTTGTATGCGATCCAAGCACAAGACAAGAATGAAGGACATGTGGACATTGTGTTAGACGGCAGTGCGGTATTAGGTATCTACAGCGTTGGCTATCTATTGAATTATGAAGCGGCCTTGAGAAACTTTCAAAACAGGCGTGGTTGTCCTGAGGCAGTCGCTCATCGGCCAATCAGCACCTAGACTCCTGGACAGCAGACTCAGGCCGCTTGGAACCCCGGCCAAGTAGGTTCTAAAATTGTAGCTGCTAGGAGTCACCAGTCCCTAATGGGGAAAAAAGAGGAAATACTAACAAAAAAAGCAAGTAGAGTAACGAGGACCAGGCTTTGGTTGTTGTGTATTTTGAGATTAAGACCCTTCTCACAAGTTATCCCAAAGTAATTACGAATGTATTCAATAATCCGCCCCCCCAACCCTACTCAAATTGACACATACCTAAAATGTGCTTCATGTAGATACTTTTTGACTAAAAGTCCTGCAGGGAATGCTTAGTGGAAGCAGCACATCAGCTCTGACTAAACGGCACGGTGACCTGAGGGGCGGGAATTGTGATCGTCTTATGAGCTATAGATCTGCATGAGGACAGGGAGCCACGCGTGTGTGTGTTTGTGTGTACACTGACACTGAGGGGGTCTGACAGAATTGTTCTCTGTCAGCAGATGGATGCATGCATAATTCAGTCAAGAGGCAGTTTCATGCTGTTTCTCTTCCTGTCTCGACACAGACAGAGCCGGATTCGACCAGAGGAAAGCAGGGCGGCAGTCACCTTGCCACACTGGCCCAGCAGTTGTCTGGTACAACCCCCTTCAGCCTCTACCCTGCTCCACTCAGACATAAACAAACACAGACGAAGCCAGAGTCCAAGTAAAAGCATGATAATTATGTTAGACAGGAATAGAAAAAACTGAAACGCTGTATAAAAGCTATTATTTGCACATTGTTCTATTGAGATGCACTTTATCCCAGACTTTAATATTTGAGAGCATAAACAGCAATAACCTAAAATATGGAGGAATTGTGAGGTAAAAGGCCTAAAATCCTCTGGCAATATTCAACATCTGTTAAGACTTTCAGAAAAAAGGTTATTATTTCTTTTTAGTAATCATGAAAATGGAAAAGAGAAAATGCACCAATTGCATAACCACCAGTGAGGAAGAAATAATACATATATTCTAAAAAGTTCCCTATTCCCTAATCGAAACAATTAATTCAGTAATTCATATGATTTAAATTGTTAAGTATTTAGAGATACTGGAAAGATGGTGCATACGTTGACTATGCACAAAAAAACACACAATTTCATGAAGATCCTAACTTGCTTATCTATGGATTGTATCTTAAAAAAACTCACAATTTTCTACCCAACAGACCAACTATCTGCAATTTTCTGTTTCTTGAATTCATAAATCACCTTGTAAATCCAACACTTCTGTGTGCCTTTGAAATCATGGACAAAATAATCAGCCAGAATTTCAAAGCAATCCACCTACAGTTTATGGTTCGTACCAGGTCATATGCAGAGTTTCTCATCTATTATGGTTAAATAAATCGTGTCATTGTCCATGAGAATATTCTCCATAATGTAATCATTACCCACTTAAGAGACCTGTTCTGACTAAGTGCAGCAAAATAACGTTTTACAATATTTTCAAACCATTAAAAAAAAAGAAGACAAATGACAAATAATGGACAAATCCTTCACTTTATAAAATACAGGATGAAATATTATGCGTGTAAAATGACCAAAGTACCATCAGCTCTGTTGGATCCTACTGAGGTGTTTAACTCTTGACACTAGCATTCTGAAGACAAAACATTTCCTCCAAGCCTTTTTACTGGTTTCCACTGGGAACTTTAAGCCAAGTGCAGTGAGCCTAATAAATAAAAAAATGACCACTCCAGCAAAATGAGGATCAGAATAAAACATCGAAACAGTACATTAAATTGTACAATGTTCAGAAACAGAAGATCTGAGTCCTGGTTATGGCTCAGGATGGCGGCATGTGCCACAGCCAGGACCTTATAGCAATAAGAAAGCCTGATCTACAGGCAGCTCTGCGATCTGTCTTTGCCCGTGGTTGTTTCAGGCACCTATGAATGAATCAGCCATCACTGTCATGCTTCCATAACAGGGGGTGATATTCTCCAGCTCAACAGTCCCTGAGCGACTCGACTGTGCTCATAAAACACCTAATTACAACAAATGTCAGCTCAAGGAGCCGCACACATACAGTCTCATTCAAGCCAATTAGAAACCAGTTGTAATCCAATCATTTCCCACTCAATTCCAGTTCATGAAATTCCAAATGAGTCTTAATTCATGCAGAGCTAGCAACGGAAACCAACAGACTGCATCAAGTCGTCACTTCAATCCAGTCCCACATCTCCAGGCATCTGCTTTTGAACAGGAAACCTGTATGAGATCTAGTCTCCAAGAGGGTGGCCATCTGTTTCGATCAGGTTTGATTTACAAGCTGAAACAGCATTTCTAATATGATGATATGGCAAAAAAAAAGCTGTGCTCCGTCAATGGCTGTCAAACCTGGTGTCAGGACCTCTGTGACTTTACCTGATTCTGGAGTTTCTCTTATGGGAGTAGCTGTCCTGTGCACCCACAGCCCTCAGATAACAATTAGGAGTGGATAGGAAGGATAAGAGACAACTAAAATAAGTAAATAAGATGCTTATTTGAGTGTACAGAACACTTGGGAAACGTCAGAGACGGTTCCTATAGAGAATAGGAGTCGATTGAGATTGAAGATTGAAGAAAAACAATAGACACAAAATTGATCAAATCCTGCCAGTGACAGTTCCATTTTCTTCTTTTCATTTTCAGAAAGCCAAGAGCTGCCGCAAAATGCAGTACAGTGACAAAAGGAGGAGACTGGAAACAGACTGAATATGCCACCATGTTAGAAATATGCTAAACAACTCAAATAGAAAGAGACCAATAACGTTAGAAGATCTACCTTACTGTACCACACGGAGGACAAAAGCCCTGTTCAGCACACTTATCCAATGTTTTTGATGGACTTCCACTGTCAAATGCATAATGCATTAAATAAGTAATGGGCTCATTTATGAAACTGGATGAGTGGAGAAAATAGGACCGGCTATTTTCCCACCTTGTTCATGCTGGAACAGAGTGCCAACACCACTCTGTCAGGCGTTCATTCACACATGCTCAGTAGAGCATATGGCTGGAGTCTCACGTCCATCCGTTTTCTGAACCCAGTTAATATTTTTCATCCTATTGCACTGGATTGGAACCTCTCCCAGCTGTCACTGGCTAAACCCTGCTGGTATTAAACACTTTACAAACCGACCTGACAGCTTAATGTTAACATCATTCAAGATTATTCCAATACTAAGTTCGGCGAAGCTCTCGATGAGACGGCTTTCTGCTTTCTCAGACTTAAGTGCTCTCTAATTTACACAAATACGATCACGCTCCAATTTCTTTAAAGCTATTGTTCAGCCTACAGCCATCGCATCACACAGGTGTAAGACAGTTTCCTCTCACGCAAGGGTGTCTAACTACATCGAGCAAATATGACGCCACTAACTCCATTTAAAGCCATAAAAACATGTGTGCATGCTCACCTGTAACAAACACAAAACAGTTTAATGTTAGCACTATCCTCACCATGGTGGGCTCTGGATGTGAGGCCATCTTCCTCATCAAAGGTGAGTGGTACGGGTTGGTGGGAGTGGCTTGTTTTGGATATCATGACACTATCCCCTTAAAAGTGTAATGGCTTCCCCACAATACAAGTACCAAGTCCGTATTGCACAGTAGAGGATGCAATAACCACAAACATAGTCAGACCACGGTTGTAGTTATTGTTAATGCTAGCAAGAATTGCCCAGTTCCAACCAGACCCCTGGAGTTTAGCCTGGATAGAGCTACCTTCCCAAATGTTAATTAAGAACCAAGCTACTAAGCCAAACTAAAAGAACCAGAGCAATACTGCACCCCTCAAACAACAACCATAGCTTTGCTTCACTCTACTTTAACTGTGTCTGCAGGTCTGTGTAGGGGATCCTCTCCCATGAGACGTTAGGATACCCCTTCCCTCTCAGACACAACAATGCTCCAGGCTCTTTCGACTTCACAGCCACAGACTCAGTAATGCTGACCAAGACATCAGGATCCACTGCTTGCGTGCGAGTTGGCATGTAGTCCTCCACGATAATCCATCAGCATCCCTACTGAAACTAGCTGGCACTGGCATGTCCATAGACAGACAATCTGACCCTGAAATAGTCTGTACCCTCAGGTTATTATGGTTAAAAATAATGGAGTAATAGATAGTTTCAAATTCACAAGACAAGTTATGGACGAGGGTGGTGTGGTGCTCAGCACCATCGCCTCACAGCCAGATTGTTCCCAGTTTGAATCTGTGTAGATGATATATAGTGTGTTGTGGGTCATGCAGTGCCTCATTTGATAAATCACACATCAATATAATGAGTTTGGAGGGTGGACTGCATGGTGGTGTGCTGGTTTGGAAAATGGCTTCAGGAGGTCCCGGTTTTACTTTTTCTTGCAAAGTGTGCATGTTGCAAGCACGAGATCTCTCTGGGAACTCATCCCTCCTCCAGTCGTCCAGAGACATGGAGACCAGTCCCCTGTCTCGCCAAATGGCAAATGGAAGCGACTCTGACATGACACGACTGAGATAGCTAGAGTTGACACTCATGCATCTGGGTGGTTTATATAACACTCATCTTTGGATTTGTCTTCCAGTTGTTTTCAACGTTCTGTGTACTAGCAGATGATGTCTCGGTTATGAGGGATACGTATCGAGCATTGTCGCCAGCAGAAAGGCATTTTCTCAATTTTAGCGATTAAACGTTTTGAATTGGGTTTTAGTTTACATAATTGTGAGATGGCCTTGTTTCACACCCCTAACTGCATGACAAGTAAAGATTGGAGCATCTTCCATCAATTTGGACATGGATAGCACTGACTGGCTGAGATCCATGGAAGTCATTAACAGCTTGATTACTACATAGATCAGCCTCACGGTGGACAGAACAGCTGGTTACAGTCTCTGCAGGTTTTTGACTTCTCCTATGCATCATACTGATCAGACGGTGGGGGGGGGAGGGGGGGGGGGGTGTGAAGGTCACTTTGGTGCCAGGGAGGCAGATGTCTCTGCAGACACAGTGGCCCTCAAGAAATATCAGTTTGGGGTTAAAAGAGCTGCAACGGTCAGAAAAGAGCAGGG
>CAJRST010038888.1:20438786-20475864 GCA_907169785.1 Menidia menidia
GATAGATAGATAGATAGATAGATAGATAGATAGATAGATAGATAGATCGATCCTGATGAAATGAGACAGATTTATGGCTACGATGTTGATTTTAGAATAATCAGCGAGGTATATGCCTGTGTGGGTTGAAAGGCTGTGCACCGGCCCGTGTCTGACAGCTGGGGGGGGGGCACTACTGGTTAAGTGTCAGCTGGACTCATGCGGTTCTCTTGATTCAGCTTTATCGGTTTGATGGTCAGATTTCTCTTGCTGTCAGTATTTGTGGACGTCCAGTTTTTCTGGCATCAGTCTTTGTTCCCAAACGAACAGGTCACAGAGGAGACGGACTGGGTAGGTGTTGCAAGACATCACTTACAAAACTTAAAAACCGTATTTATTTATTTATGGATTGAATGGTTGATTGATTGATTGGTTGTTTGTTTGATTGATTTGTTGATTGGTTGATTGGTTGATTGAGTAATTGATTGATAGATGTATTGTGAGTAGGGATTTAACTTCCCATAAAACATTTTTAAAATCTTGACGCAGGAGCATAACTTGGGCTCAGCTTTCATTCAATGCTATGCCTCAGAATTTTATGGCTTTTGTCCAAGGCACAGGGGTTCTGATTATAATGCACAGACTTTCGATTAAACTAATAAACTCAGTTAAACTCAGTTTTTAATTTTTGTGTCTAAAGACTAAACAAATGCTGGTCAAAAACACCCACAATGGTTACACTGTGAAGGAAATCGTGGACACATTACTTATCTAAATGGACTGTTGTACTCAAGGATAGAGTAAAGTATATGATACTTTACGATGTGAAGAAAGAGCTATTCCCTGGTACCTTAACAAGTTAATACCAGTGAGTTAATGTCCTCTATACAAGTTCTAGGAGAAAGGTCTGGTGATGGTAGCACCCTCCTCATCTCTGAGAAAACATGGATCACTTTAATGGGAAGCAGCATATCTCTGCCAAAGGTTGAAGTCCCGACAACTTTATGTGAACTAGCTTATAAAAATCCCAAATATTAGATTACTATAGTGTGCACAGGGAACTCACACACTTACTCTGACATAGGAATGGATACATGTTAGATAAAACCAAAGTCTTGTGAAATCCATCCCTGGTAATGCCTATACATGTAAAAACTAGATTTTGTTTATAAAATGAGTCAATGCGGCTTATATTAAGTTGCACTATAGTCTGAAATTCTCAGTAATTATTTAAACTTCAATAAAAAGGAGCTTAAGAATAATTCACAATTTGTCTGTATTGGTCATAGAGAGCTGCTTTCATGGGTTCCCATTTGAAATGAACAGGTCACATTAAAAATCAGTCCACCAGGTCTTTAATGATATGTTGGCTATTTATTAAACTATGAAGGGAAATAAAAAATCTCAAACTCCACCACAAAAAATGTAGTAATGAAATTGAATGGGAGTTTAAGCAAATACAAAGATGTAAAGAAAGCTTGAAGTAATGACAAGAAACTATTACTGTAACTATCATAATACATATAATCTATTAACAGTCGACTGGGGAAAAACAAAGTAATTGATTTGACTTCAAAATCCAACAAAAAGCAGATCACAGCAGAGGCTGGCAGAGGTATGATAGTACTTTGCTGTGTAAGCCTTCTTAGACATGTTCCAGTTGTTAACAAAAGCAGAAAGGGTTTTATTTTAAGGTGTGGGTAGCAGCGGCGAGTCCATGATAAAGAAATGTGGAACCTGAGAGACAAAGAAGGAAAGAAAAGACAAAAAGACAAAGGAATTACTGGTTTCCTTTGAGATGTTTATTTATCTATTTTTTATGCAACTTTTATTTGGACTCAACTTTCAGCCAACCGTGGTTCAGAGGTTTTGTGGCTCAGGACATGGAGAGGAGAGTTTGTGAGTTTATTTTGAAAGTTTTATCATGTAAAAAAATATTCTGGTGGTCATAACACACATTCATAAGATTCTCAAAACACCAAACAGTATCATGACCTTGAATTCTTTTTTTATTCGAGTTATGTCGATGGTAGAAAAGTCTATTATTTGGGTAATTTCCCTGCATATTTTAGTAAAAGACTGTATTCATTTTAGGATACCTGTTGGATTTGGATATATCAAAAGAAGCATTATTTTCCACCGTAATTAAAAAGCTGTTAAAGCTAAAGCTATTGAAGTACTGCAGAAGTATTTGCTGATTTAGGTTCAAATGCGTGAAATTGAGACTTGCAATTCTCCCAAGTCCCAGATTCTCACATCACAGCATCATTTACCCCCATCACTGTTTAACCCTTTAATGGCATTGTCTGCAGAACGCTCCACTAATGGATCCTTTTTTGGGGATTTATTAAGATGTTCACAGGGTTACATTAAGAACAGCAGACCTTTACTGCCCTCGTATCCACTGGGGAGCCAACTTCACATAATATGGCCTCAAACAATGCAATCGACCCAGAAAGGGAGCAAAGATAGCCAGGATAAGAGATAAGTGCAGACAGCTTGCACCTCAGGCTATTCCTCTACTCAGCCTTCTTCAGCTAAAGATCCAATCACATGAGAGCATAATTCATTAAACAAGACGAAGTCTGTAGCTGAAGGAAATTAGAGACTGTTTTCTCTACATGGCTACAGAAATCTGCCTTTAGGAGAACGTTCGAGCAATTGCTTCTGATGTGTGGAGCATCTCTCTGTTTGACAGAGCACGACTCCAAGGTGAAACGTGGAAATGTGTACATGTGTTTACAGCAGTGATGCTATGGGCTCAAATCCTTTTAATGTGGATAAACTGTGTTCACCTGATCTTGAACTTTTCACGTTGTGATGTAGTACAATTTTTGTATCGATACAATTCACCAGTTTTGCTGCAGTTGACATAGCACTCATTCAAATCAGCCCAGTGAAATTAGTCAAATTCTTCTTAAAATGCTCCTCTGGGAAACTATCCAGGTGTGTGCTCTTTGGAAAAATTCAATTTTAAAAGTTACAAATGTTTGGAGGAGCTTTCCTGTATAACTGAGACAGGGTGCTCCTATTTTAAAGATGGTTAGGGTAAAAAAGGCAGTAATCAAATCTTTTTCTTATATGATTCAAAGGACTGATTTTAGTTGGGGGAAAAAAAGAGTCCAAGATTCCATACTGAGCTGTTAAAAGTCAAAGAGATGCCCTCTGGACTAATTATACTACCAGATAGTTTCTCTCTGAGGTTTTCAAAGACACCACCTCAGTTTTTGTCTGATTTTAGATGCATCCAGTTTGTATATCTTCAAGACGTGCTTGAAGTTTAATCTTGCTTCATATATAAGTATCTTTGCTATCATTAGCATAACAAAGGAATGGATGCCATGCTGCCCAGTGATTTAGGGAAGCGGGTATAAAGGGAGAGGAACCGGTCCTAATGTAGAACTCAGAGGAACTCCATGACTTACTCTGGTGTGAGAGGCATATTATCTATTTCAATATACTGTCAGTGACTCATAGGAGATCTTTGGTGATGAGCTCTTAGTCCTGACTGAAACTATTCAGACTATTTCTGTGGAAATGAGCACAAAGATCGGCTGCAACAGTTTTGTCCAAGCCCTTAGAATTAAAAGGGAAATTTGATAGAGGCTGATAGATAACACACCAGCATCAGGAGCAGGTTTTCTAAGTAATGTTACCATTAGTGCAACTTTAAATTAACTTGATCCATCTCTAATTATTGCTAGGATATGTTCCATTTACATATCCTAGCAACAATTAGAGATGGATCAAATCCAATATGGTCCTGTAAATGAAGGGGACACATTTCTTTGAAAGGCTTGTTTGGTTTTTGGTCTAAAACAAAAGTTGGTGGTTTCATAAGAAGCTATTGTTGTTCTAAAGATACTTCTAAAGGTGTTGTATGACCTGATAGCTCTGTGATAATAGTGGAAAGCATTCCATCAATCTTATATTTTTTTCAACAGTTCTATTGTGCAAGAAGCTCATGAAATAATCGCACATGACCTGTAGCATCTACATTTAAGTGGTTGCTTTTCATCTGTATTAACTTTGTTACTATTTCCTGTAGAAGGGTTTCCTACAGGCGTGAAGGAAACACCACCCAAAAATGTGTTTTGCATTTAGTATCAAATATAAAACTTTTTTTTCTGATCCTGGGCACAAGGTCAGGAAAATATTATGTTTTATGACCGAGTGCCTCAGGTTTATTGTTGGACTTTTAGGCTATTTGAGCTACTGTTGAAGGTTTTGATTGCAATGAATCATTCAGTATTTGATAAATAAAAAAAAAACAAGCTTATGTTTTAATTTATGTTTTAATCGATCTTGTGGAACTTCTGACGGAGGGGCAGGAGCTTCTTCCTTAAGGATGATATTTCTGTTTAATTTTAGTTTCCAACAGTAGCTCCTCAGGTGTGTTCACCAACGGCTTAATACACCAACAGCGTGTCTGATTAAACACCCATCACAACTGAGATTGCACTGAATTCATGGTTTAACAGGGCTGGAAATCTTTGTGACTACAGAACTGAAAGAAAATATACAGCCTGGGATTATTGTTAATATCTATACAGACTAATTGACACACTTCTAAATTAGAAGAATGCCATATTCCTTCCAACATTCTTGTATTCTGTTTTAACCCCTGGAAGCCTGATCCAAGAAAAAAAAGAAGTAATTTTTATGTTTGAAGTCTTTATTTGGCCCTTTAATAAAAATAAATCATCATTTATTAACATTCAATAATACACAATTATTGTGGTGTAGTCTTCTCCCCACTCAGCTATATCTGATTGTGTTCAACATGGTTTTGAGCAAAGGTTTTACCATTAAATGATGCAAAAGGTCTCATCTGATACATGTGGAATTACAGGGTTAAAGTAAGTAGCCGAGAGTTAAACCAAAAAATCAGCTTCAGATGATAACTTCTTTTTTAGAGGGTCAACATTGTCCAGTGTTTTACACCCTGATTGTGTTGTACTTTCAACTACACAGTCCGGTTGTTTGGTGGAACGTTTAGGTAGCTGTCCTCTGCTGTATTTATATAGTTCAGAAAATGATAATAGAATAAATCTTTTTAATCTGTCACAGCATTTTCTGATAGACGCCTACACTTTTTTTTCTCAGATGCTGTGTAGTCAGTTACTGTAAGCTTAAATTGTATAAAACAAAAGTCTGATCAATTCTGAGAAAATCCAACTGAATCTAATATGGGGCTAATGTTCAAATTTAGATATAGTATTCAACATTTTCACCAACTACGAGCCATGTGCAATAATTCACAAAATATAACTAATGGAATTAGATGAGGTCATGAACATGCACACACACAAAAGATGAGATTTTTCCAACAAAGCTCCAGATTCCATGCTTTCTTTCACCGAATAAAAATGTCAAATCATCTATGGAAAGTGTTGAATAACACCAAATGTTGCAGCAGCTCCACTAGACCTTTTAGCACAGCAATTACCTCGTGAAAAGCTCAAAGAAAAGCAGTGATTTAACCCAAAGCCTTTCAGTCAGTAGGTGGACGTATCGAGCACAAGGGCATAGCAGTGTCCTCGTATCGGTGATGGAAAGCCAACAAAACAGTAGAGACTGAGATTTAAACCTCACTATTTACTGTGTGGGTTATGGTTGGACCAGTTTCAGCAATGGGTAAAAAAAAAGCTGACTGTTCCTTCTGCTGACCGCTGATTGTGAGTCACCTGAAGACAGAAAGTACTTTTTCCATCATCTGTGATATTTAAGGCGATTTCTTGGGGTACTCTGATAGTACGGTGGAGTTTCCTGTCCATAAAACACATTTGAAAAGTAATCATTTTTTGCTTGACTTGAATAGCTGCAGTTCATGTGTTAGCTGGCACCCACTGGAGGAGAGTAGAAATATACTCTGAGTGTAGTAATATTAACTTCTCAAATCTCCTGATTCTTAATATATTGGAGGAAGTATAATACCTCGAATATCTAACTTGAAGGAATCGGCCATTTTTTAGCTGTCCCTGAATGAAAGGGAATGGAATGTTGCCAAAAGGTGAGGCTGTTAGGTTTCTAGTAACATGACTTTTTTTTTTTGTGAAAATGAGTTGTTTTGTACTGAACAGGGGCGACTGTGGTAGTGAGAGTTGACTGGTGTTCTTTGGTGTCATGGTAGGTTATACTGGAGAAAATTATGAGGAAGAGTTGGATCTATTTGATGCTAATAGTACTTATTTATCTGAATCTCCTCACCACCACCTCCACACCCATTAAGTGACATCCATCACTCCATGTTTTAAAAAGTGGACTCAGGTAGCTGAAAATGACCCATGGACCAGGAATAAGTCAAACAATATCTCCACCCAAGAAGAAGACATCACGAAAGAATGGCAGGATATATATATGGCAGCATAGTGAATAGCAGATTAGACAAAAAAAATTCAAATCAAGAATAATTGTAATGTCTTTTTCATTAGATTTTACTCATATATGAATACATTTCTCAATCATTGCCACTTCCAGAACTGAAACCATGAAAATTACTTTTTGATTTATACATGAAGTGCCTGCACTAGTGCCTGTTGATCTATATTATATTCCATCATAATCCACTAAACTCATACAGGATGCAGTACAACCTCTACATATGAATTTAAGTCGTTCCAGGACCTACATCGTATGTTAAAATATTCGTATGTTGGTTCAAATATTCCCATAAGAACACACAAATTTGTATTATTTGTTCCACAGACCCAAAACATTTGATGACTCCTTAATAAATACTGCAGATAATTACACATGGCAATAAAACAAATTCATTATATAAGAGAGATGTAAAAAGAAAGAAATTATAAAGAAATAATCAATAAAAATGATTTTTTATTGGTAACACAGAAGCAAACAATCATCCCGTGAATCCCACAAAATAGATATATTACATAATGATAATTCATTATAGTTCTCCCTGCCTCCTTCACCTGAGTAAAAACATTAAATGGAAAAAAAATACTATTTTATTTATTTACATATTTATTTCAAATCATTTTCTGCCTGACTTTTGCCTTATTTATTTAGTTTTTCCTTCTTCTTGTTATTCTCTGCTTTGATATTGAATTATTGTTTGTTCTAGATCCAACACAGCTGAAAAGGGAGTGAATCCTGCTCATTCCCACAACTACAAATCCCAGAGTTCTTGAGGGGCTAAGCCTGGTCATATGACCAGGCGGCAGGAGCAGGTGGTTAGCTGTCACATGATGTTATTAGCCGAGGCTGAGGAGCTGCAGCATCAGAGTTGAATCACAGCCCACTTCCCTTCCTACGTGAAAAGGTAAAGCTGGAAAAAAACACCCTCCATTTTAACGCTGTGTCTTTTTTGCCTTTGAGAGGGATGCTGCGGGCTCCCACTGGCTGCTGGGGGAGGAGGAGAGGCGGTGGGGGGAGAGGATAGGGGATAGGGGGAGGGGTGGCCATCACAAACGCCTCATCGCTGCTTTCTGCTGACAACAATGGAGCACAGATGTTTGCACTGCATTCATCTGTCGGCTGGAAACAGATTCTGCCTGCAGCTTATATCTGAGGTGCGTGTAAGTCTGTGGATTCCATATCGCAGTGATCTGATAGGGGGAAAAAAGGATGGATTTGTGAGTGGGTGCCAATTACTCCCACTTTTAATATGAGAGCTATGACACTGTCAGGAAGCATGGTCAGATTCTCCCTAAACCTCATACCTCCCCACTCTCCTGTCCATCACATACATGTCCTGGGAAAACAAGCTTTTTCTTTACAAAGCCACAACTTAGTAGTAGTTTAGTATCTTGTATGATTTAGTATCCTATTCAGACCAGCGGACCTTTTAAATGACAGCATTGTGTAATATTTTCCAATTATTACCTCAGTAGAATACATTTTGATGAAAACATTTATTTATAACAATTAACAGTTGCAGTATCTCTGAATAGCTAAAATAATGGCATCACTCCTCATGCCTTCAGAGGCATTTGTGCACTGTCTAAGGGAACACTGTGATGGACAAACTACCTTTCCCAAGTTCCCCCTGCCTCTCGCCCAGTGAGTTACTGAATGAACCACTTGTGTGACTTTAGTGATGGGGACCAGCTCAAAAGCAAACAGGAAGAGATTGAACAACAGCCCATATACACTGTGGTTTCATGGGGTTCAGTACCTCTAAATATCAATGAAGGTCATATTTAATGTAATGATTAAGACATTTTCACTGTGTAGCAGGTTTATGAGATGTTCTTAAAAATGTTTTGTGTACAAACAATGAAAATGTTAAATATGCGCTGGTTTTCAAATGTGACAGGAGATAAATCTGCATTTTAACCATCTAGAGACAGATGTAAATATCCATCCATCCATCCATCCATCCATCCATCCATCCATCCATCCATCCATCCATTATCATTACCGCTTATTCCCTAATGGGGTCACGAGCACAGACATATATACGTAGACCCCGCATTGAGGGCTGAATCGTACGTCAACATCACCGCCATCTTGGATGTGGCAAAGTGGAGAATCGGAGTCAGCGATCAGACAATGAACCGGTGTAAATCTCAGGGTTTTATGTCCGCCAACATCTCAAAAGGCTAGTTATACGGTTCAGTCCGTTTCTTTTCATTAGTTTAAGGGGCAGTTCTGCCAAATCCAAGATGGCGGACGCGCTGACGTATCGCTGCAACGGACTAACCTGCTCAATGTGGTGTCTATGTATATATGTCTGTGGTCACGGGGGGGAACTGGAGGCAGGTCAATTGGCAGGAGGCGGGGTACACCCTGAACCATCTGCCAGTCCATCGCAGGGCCACACAGAGACACACAAGGACAAACAACCACTCAATGTCCAATCAGCCTAACATGCAGGTTTTTGGACTGTGGGAGGAAGCCGGAGAACCCGGAGAGAACCCACGCAGACACAGGGAGAACACGCAGACTCCACCTTGAAAGGTCCTGCTTCCCCCGGGACTCCAACCCAGAACTAACCACCACACCACCATGCCGCCCTTAGATATTTATGTAGCAAATGAAGTTAATGAAGTTCATTTGCATCACTAGAACTGTCTCTGCATATTTTAGACCTTATGTGTGCTGACCAACGGCAGATAAATTATGATTTTTGTGACGGAAACAATTTATAATTAGTTTTCATTCATTTTTGTTTGATCAGTTTTGCCATATCGGTCACTATTTATTAGGTTTTACAGTAGATTCAATGAATGCCCTGATTTTTTCAGTTGTCTCCCTACTTTGGGTTGGTGGAAATATGCTATAAATAAAGGACCTATTGGACGTGAGGTATTATTTCCAAGAGCAGCAATATGAATTAGACAACGCTGAAATACATCCGGATGTTTAGCTTTTTCTGCCTGTTATTAGGACCACAACCTCTAAGCTTTATGAGTAATTGTGGAAATTAAGATTTCAGCATCATCATTAAAGTACAACCAAAGAATTGGAATTGTATAGAAAACCAGACCAATAGACCAAAACTAGACCACAGACTCATAAAACATCCTTTGCTTTTGACTTCCCACAGTCGATTAGTAGCTGCCTGGTCTGATGTTGAAGTGCAGATGGGTCTGTTAAGGCTCCTGTACTCGGCTCCTCTCTATCATCTGTGAAACACTCCACAGCAAACTTCTAAACGTGAAACAGCTCTGAGTTGTAGCAGAAATCCGGGTGAAGAGAAGAGGGGCCATCACCATGCCCTGGGGTGCTCCAATGTCCCTACTCAGTTTGAGGTTTACAGCCTGTGAGGGAGCTGGAGATCCAGGCAACAAGGCAGGGCCACTCACATCTGCTAGAGTGACCTGTTGAAGGGAGGGAAACTGATGGCTGCAGAGAGGGGGGGGTCTTCTCCCCTGTCCCACCATCCCAGTCCTCCTCTGTGTTGTTATTCCTCAGCTTCTGCTCCAACATCCTCCTGTAGCAGTCAGTAGCTTTCCTCACATAGCATTTAACCTCCTGCCTTGCTTTGTTCATCGCCTATCTGTCCCTGTTCCGGAGGACAGCTTTGACTCTCTCTTTTACCCATGGCTTGTTGCTAAGGTAGCATGGTTTGGCCTCAACGGGGGAAACCACATCTGCACAGATGTTAAGATAATCTGTCAGGATGTGTGCCGTCCCTTTCTACGTCCTCAGCTTGTAGGTTTAGCAGCACATTCCTGTGTCTGAGGGTAATTTTAATTTCTGGGGACCTAATTGAGCAAGTTGGTGCAGGCTGCCTTTGATCCAGAGGGGGTGTACTTTGGCTGCAGATGAACCAGGTTGTGGTCAGATTTTCCGATTGGGGAAGGGGTGTGATTCTGTATGGCTATCGTAAATTCGCATTTAGCATTGTGCTGTTCTTCCTTACTGGACAATGTACGACCTGGTAAAAAGCAGCTTTGATAAAGTCCAAAGCAATGTGATTGATTCCCCGGATGAATCTGGGTGCTGTATCTGCAGCCTTGTAGTGACTGCGTAAATTATCTCACATTTAGCGTCTGCATCCACTTGAATAAACGTAGCAACAGATGGTGATCATGTGACTTAACTCCCCTCGTCATGTGGAATGGATGCAGACTCCAAGTCTGAACAACATAGGGCCACCTTCACATATATATTATAGACGATAAGCCACCCACCTTTGCTTTTCCGCATAACTGAGTGTCTCTGTTGGGGGTCACATGAGCTGGGTTAGCCATGTCTCCATGACGATAAACAGGCTGCTTTCATGGTAAATCCGCTGGTTGTTGAGTTTGGACAACTCAGAGATCTTGTTCAGCTGAGAGTTCACGTTTTCCACAGAATTATTGTAAAGGCATCTGTCTTCTGTAGAGTCATTTAGTTAGTTAGCATTAGCTGATTTGATAAGGCTGTGTGTACATGTTCAGTGAAACATATTTACTGCATTCAGCACAAATATGTTGTGCTGATTACCACTATATGTTCGTCTGTATCATGAGTGTGTTTGATGAGAGAAAACAGCAGCACATGTGAAACGGTCACGCTTGTGTGTTAATGGGTAATTGGAAACATGTATTTATATTGCCTTAGGTGAGGTGAAAATATGCTTCATGAATGTACATATCACCATTTACGAGTAATTCTCATCTTGTTTTTTTTTCAAGATGCAAAACATTAAGCTGTTTACACGGTACGAGAGATTCAGTCATCTCCATAACTGCCTGGCACTCTGCTTTTATCATGATGCAAGCATGAACAGCTGCCTGCTTAGCAACTGTTTGTGTGGATTTATGAACTTCGAAATATTTGGCAACACTGTGTGTGTCGCCTAGCAAAAGCAAGAAGGGAAACCTCTCTCTGCCTATGACATTAATCCAGAGCTAACCAGCATCAAGCATCTGCACTGTGAATGAACCGCTTCCTGTCTTGTCTGAGACAGAAATTTTTCATTATATGAGGAAAATATGTATATTTTTTTCTGACAAAAAAGCATTTGTGAACCATGGTTTATGTGTTACCTCCAGCATCTCAGAGAACTACAACAATAAGGGCTTGTCTCCTTATGTTGTACGCTACGTTAACTAATGTGGCACGCTAGCATCCGGCAGTGCTTCGGACCTTGTGTAATACAAATAATGTCATGTGAAAGCAAACATTTTCTGCTCACTGTTCGCCCAGTGAGCATTAGAGCTCACACAGTAGCTTCAAAGAATGACTAGAATGTTGGATGGCAACTGAGACCTTTTATTAAGGTCAGGGAGGGAACGGAGCCCTTTTCTGGATATGATTTCAGGATTCAGGGAGACAATACACTTCCGTATGAGATAACAAGGGCAGGCCGGGCTCTGTGATGTGTGAATAATGTTCGGACAGAGGTTTAGACATCATTAGAATAATAAGTCTTATATGGAGATGCACAGTAGCACAGAGGAGGCCTAATGATGGTACTAATTAACGGTTGCATGCACAGTTCTCTTTTTTTGACAATGCTGACATGCAATTATCTACTCTGACAGTTGTCTGAGACTTAGAAATATTTGCTTTTGTATTAGGTATTTGCCTATTCTTTTCCAATGAACTTCTTCCCTACATTACACACATTTTTTCCTACTGCTGCCTGCTTGAGTCACGTAGCCACGGCTGTGCAGACGCTAGACAAAAAGCTTTTGGGAGTAGTTCAGCGTCGGCTCATTATTGCGGGAACACACTCAGCATAGTTGATGTTTTATTGTATTCCTCTACTCATCTTGCCGTTTGCCTGATTGGAAATCCTATTGATCATATCAGATTGGATAAGTAATTGATTGCTACTGGTTATTAACCTCCCAGAACTTTGGGCTCACTTGCCAGCCAGCGAGAATAGCCTGTAATCAGTCACAAATGACAGCCGCTAATGAAATTAGTTCCTGGTTCTGCCTCACAACTTTGTTTGCTCCACAAAATATTGGCAAGGCCATAGAGATGCCATGCTTTACTCTCCCCAGAGAATGGGATGATAGAACAACAGGATGCAGATAATGAGCTGCTGCGTCTGTGTTGTCTCTTTGTAATTACTCATGCGTCTGACCAAAATATAAAGATGAGAAGATGAAAAGTTCTGCGACACTGATCCAGAGGTCGGCAGAGTTGGGAGACTTGGGTCCAGTTTGCAGTGGGCCTTTGCTGTCTTGCTTCCGGTCTTTGGTCCTCTTTCTTATTTCTCACTTCAAGAGTATCTGGCCATCTAATAATTCCCCTGACGGAGACTCTGTTATGTCCGCAAACTAATTTCCAACTCTTGGTGCCTCTTTGCTGTGGGAGTTCTCATGTCGCAGATTCACTGAAAGCAGTGGACGGTCCGGTTAATAAGATTGGTTCCGTACAACATTAGTACCAGAGTCAAGGGCCAAACCTCTCCCAATGCCGTGAAATAGGTGTTCATATGCCGACTACCTCCACTATGATTAAATATGGAAGTTAACTTCATCAGGTGTGTGAAGGCATCGAATATTTTCTAAGATAGCGGACTCAGTTCAAAGTCAGGCCTCCTATTATGAACATCAACACAGGCATAGATGGACAGATACAGACCAGGCAGGAAGGTAGAAAAAATACAAATCTGAGTGACCGTCAGATGATCAAATGTTTTAATTTACCACCATCATTACATCCAATACAAATATTTTATTTTAAAGATTTTGTTGTATTAAGCATTTGCGAGTAACTTCTTTTTCAGGGATGCTGTCTGATAAATTCATTCTTAATCATTTTGGATCAGTTTGTTCCTGTTAAGAACCGTAGAGTCCCACAAAGAGCAGGAGAAATGTAAGAATTTAATAAAAAATTGACACACTTTACACAAAACAAGAGTCACATTTCATAATGACCACAAACATCTGTGCAAATATTGGCACATGCATGATTTGTGTACATGTATTGGCCCCTTTTGATGACATCACAGTGTCATCACTCAGAAGCCCAACTAAACAAATTAGGAGCAATTCAAATTGATCTGAGAGGTGTGGTGATATGAGGGAGTGTTTTTGTTCGGAAAGCACTTACTTTTCTACGTCTTTTTTTAGGAAAATAAATGCACACTAGAAATGGGTGAACCTTTCAAACCCTTTCTCTATAGAACTTCAGAGAAAGCAAATTCCGAATAATATTTTAAAAGTTAAAAAGAATTGTGAATCAGACATAAACAATAATTTGGCTTTTTGTTATATAATGTTGTTCAATTTTGTGTGTTGTGGATTCTTTTGTGCTTTTGTCTGGTGTTTTTTTTTTTGTGATTGTTCTTAGTTTCTATTTTTTATTTTCTTTGTTCAGCTTTCCCTGTTTTTCATATTATCCCTGTCATTCTTATCCATACTTTCCTTACCTCCCCGTTGTCTGGCCATCAGCCCCATGACTTATAATAATTGTTCTCTGTATTTAAGCTCCATGCTGTCTCTCAGTCATTTTCAGAAGCTTGCAGTTCATTCTAAATTTGACCCTTTGTATATCTTATGTTCCTATTTTCCTCCATAGTTTCATGTTTTGGTCCCCGTCTGTTTTGTGTTACTCATCACCAGCATCTGAGTCTCTGGGATCAAAGCCATGCCGGCATACTCCCGCTCCAGATGGGGCTCCCTCTGGACCAGGACCCGATTGGTCTCACAGGTTCATGCTCCTGTTTTTCTCCATAGTGACATGTTCTCTGTTCACCTATCAGTATTCTAATTCAATTCAACTGTATCCATATATAGCTCCAAATCACAACAAATGTTATCTCTAGGCACTGTGCTGATACAAGTTCATTTAAATCCAAATTAATCCAATTAGAATTAAATTCCCTGTAATGCAATCATAATCCAATCAATTCTAGTTCATTAAATCCAAATGGGTCCAGATCATACATAGCCAATTAAAACGATTGTTTCCTGGCTAAGGACACCAGCACTGGATCTTCTCTTCGGTCCAGTCCTTCCTGTTGAGTGTGCCCAAGGGAAGTGCAGAAAGAAAGAAAAATATAGTTTAGAACAGAAAGAAAGCTCTGACAGAGCCCGACTCCGGGCGGGAGACCATCTGGCTCAACCAGTTTGGGATTAAGATTCAATCCCGACTCCTCACACCAGACACCAGATCGGCCACCTCTGTCCTGTAAGCTTCAATGCAAGGTCGTCCTCAAACTTCAGAGAGATGCTGTCCTTATGGGAGGCCTTCATGCTGTACTGGCTTTGGCCCTGTTGCCGGTCCTGACAGACCAAAGCCTGCCGGTCAGAAAGTCCAGGACCCAGCCACAGAGGGTGGGGTTCAAGCCCAGACCACTCAATTCATCTGGGATCTTATGAGGAGGAAAACATGCAATCAACAAAGCTCATTGTGATAGATTGGTCTTTGTTTCCTTGGTGGGGGAAGACATAGTGGAAGGCAGCAGGGACATTATCTGGGATGGATCTGTTGGACCAATAGGCATATTGCAGTGGGTCCAGGGGGTCCAGCATGGTGTTCTGATTATAGGCCGGCATCACTCTCTCAAAGCACTTCATGATGACTCGAGTGAGTGAGAACAGGAAAGAGGGACAACAAACACCACAACATCAGCTCAGGATACCTGAAGAGAAGGCAACAGGGTGTAACGAAACGGGAGGAAGGAACAATTGCCCACTGATTGGAGGGTCAGTGGTTCAACTCCATGTTCCTCCAGACCACATGTCCAAGAGTCCTTGGGCAAGGCTCTGAACCCCAGGTTGCCAACTGGTTGCATCTGGTGTTCCCACTGGTGCCACCAGTGTGTGAATGTGTGTGTGAACGGTGAATGACACGCAGTGTAAAGCGCTTTGAGTAATCAGCTTGACTAGAAAAGCACCATATAAGGGAATATACATTTACAAGCTGGGGCAAAAAGGAGAAAGGGAGTGGGCAAAGGTGCACCATCGGAACTCCTCCAGCAGGCTAGACCTATAGCTGCATAATCATAGGGTTAGCTTTAGCAAAAAGGAAAGTTTGAAGCCTAACCTTAAAGGAGGGGAGGACGTCTCGGAGCATTTTGGGTCAGCTTTTCAGAGCGTTTCTGAGACAGAACAAAATGAGAAAATCACAGCAGCCCAATTCTGAGGGAGCAAACGAGTGGTGCAGTTTTTCTGCATCACAGACAGAATAGTCATCTTTTTGGGGATACCGCAAAGGTGAAATTGGCAGTTGTAGTTATAAGGAGACTCTGCTGAAAAATAATTCAGATTAAAAAGAGCCCCGATTTCTGGTTGTGGGTTAAACCTTTTTTATCAGGATAGGCCTCCCCTTTTCAAAAAGACATATCACAACCGGATCATTTCTGACATGAACAAGCCAACTCCTTCATGCAGATTCCACTGAAAGGTAAAATGAACTCAAATGAAATTTGTGTTTGTGTGTTGTCCTTGAATACTTGTATCTAAAGCAACAGAGATCAACGAGGAAATTGAGAGTACAAGTAAGATAATATGAGTTCAAAGTCTAAAGTGAGCAAAACAATTAACAAGTTGCATGGATTCATAAAAAAAAAATTTGACTTAATGAGAGCAAGTAAGCCAATTCTAAGACAATTCTGTCAGAATGCTTACATTTTCTTGGTGCTACCCCTTCATACGACGTTATACACGCTGCATAACAAACCAACAGCGTCCATAGCAGCACCCGTCTGGTCAGTATTGCCAACTAAGAATTGTATTTAGCAACTTTTCAGACTCTTCTAATAATTTTTCTTTTTTTAAAATGACCAGCATTATATCTAGCGACCCTTACTGGTCTTTAGAAGACTACAACTTTTGAACGTTTTTCTCATTGAGCTGCAGGTGGTGTTGTAGTGTCCCATCCTCAGATGACCCTCGGATATCTGAGTTGGCCCAGTCCTTACAGGGCAGCCCTTCCTAGCTAATATGTCTGAAATAATTCCCTGTATCTGATTAACAAACCCCATTTGTCTTAATCTAGAAGCTTTTAATTCTGAGCCATCCATCCCTTTATGTCTTTACAACATGCTTACAGATTAGCCTAATTTTCACCTGATGAATACATGAAGGTATAACTGAGCATCATCAACATACCAGTAGACATTGATACCATGTTGTCTAATAGTGTTACCTCTTGGAAGTGGGTATGAAGGGGAAATAATTGGCAGAGAACCCTGATTATCAATCTACATGAACAAACTAAAATGTATCAGATAAATTTTGCTTGAATCAGACTAAAGATTTGATTACATCAAGCATAAATGTCACTGTTACATAGCTTATCAACAAAGTCATGAATCCAACACTGCAGTATTAAGGAAGGGGAGAGTTTGGAATGAGTCTTGATTCAATGGTTTTGAAGAAGTCATTGTTATTTTTAGCTCAGAGAGTTTGAATGGAAAGAATCAGAAAAATACTGATTAGGATCTAAAGATACTAAAGGTACTGTAATCAGGCATAGCTCAGGGATAATAGTGGCTAAGATTGCATGAATCCTTTCTTTTGGGAAAAAAACTATTATTGTTGAAGTTCTGATGTTTTCTTTAATACAAGTAAAATTATTTTGTCTGTGTCTATATTTTGGTCTAACTCTTCAACATATCCACCTTACATCTTAACAGTAGAGCTCAAGTCTCAATCAAACAAGAAACAAGAAATCAAACATCAGCTGCTTTCATACTAGAAATATGGAATGAACTCTTCTTCAGGAATTACTTTCATTTTTTGCAGATGAGTCATTAGGTGCCATAATTTCTATCTAAACATGACAATCTGAATATTCAGGATATTTCAAATTGAAATCAACATATTTAGACCCTCAAATTTTAAGTTTTGCTTTGCTGTTTTTCCCATTTTTTTTCATAGAATAATTGTGAATGTTTTTGTCTGCCACCATCCATTATGCTCGGGCAAGAATGGCTTCTTGTGCATTGTTGGAAAGCTTTTAAACTACAAAAAGCGACTCTTCAGAAAGCATTCTCCTCTTTAAACACCAGATAAGAGTGAATGCAGAACCTTGGGTTTCAGTGCTTTTAATGTTGAGCTATGGAGACCTGGTTTCATTCTTCAGGACTGGTTAGACACTGATTCTTAGCTGGAGATAAAACAGGTCTGGGTTTATTACAGTCTTGTGGACAGGCAAGGGTCAGAATCCAGGTAATCCAACATGACAGGTGGAGCATATCCGAGCATAAAGTCAGACAATGACACCAGGATATGGAATGAGGTCAAACAGGTTATAAACAGGTTATAATATTAGTCAAAACTGTGACATAATCAGACAAATGGCCTGAAGAGGCTGCCACCATGTGTTAGACAAAGATTTGGTGCCGTGCAGGAGGGGGGCCCATCCCAGGATCAAGGTGCTGATGTGGTGGTCACCAAGTCCAGCTTTAAATTGCTAGAAAGGGAGAAATTGATCAATAACTCTCAATTGAGGGCACGGCTTTTTACTTTTTTTTTCTAATTATTATTAACGTACAATATTGATGGTCTGTTTGCCTTTGCCCATTACGACTCTGGTATTGCTACCAAATGAAGCCATCTTATTTTCTGTAAAGGAGCAACTTTAATGTGTTGGACATATTTAAATGAAACTTCACAAATTATCACGGTTAACACGGTTTACTGGCATTTACATTTGTGCTCTTGTATAGTTTTAATATTACATTTTGACTGAATGAATATGTGGACTTATTTGGAAAGGGGTGTTTACCAGTACTTATGTTTTTTCACTTTTATGTGAATATTAATAATTGTTTTATATAACCATGGGACTTATAGAGTTGGCGTTCACACTAATTATTTTGTAATTGCAATTGAATTTCTTTAAAACTATTTTTCTATTGCTACCTTTTTTTGCACCTCCTGTACCTCATGTGCAGAATGCCCTGTAAAAGTATAATCAGTGGTGTCTGCCCTTCAAGTGTGAATTATAATGATCTTATCAGTCAGTCGGAGCATTCCAGATCTTTTGTAAAGCATGACCAGATGACTGCCCAGCACTGAGCTCAGAAATACCTCTGATCACCTTGACGTACACAGTGAATGAAATCCATTTGTTCAAAAGTCTGCTTTTGTCACAACTGACCCAGATACATGTTATCACATGGTTCCAACAATTCAGTCTGATAACTCGTGAAATTGCTATGTTTGGGAATGTTAACAGGAAGTGATGGCAGGTAGCCATCGCCGAGTATCACCAGAATGCGTTGGGTTGATAAAACAATACCCAACAATGGATTTGGAATGCTCACATGGTGATTTGGAGCACGAGAGGGGGAGTTAGGCGGTTGTGTGTCTGTGTTTGCATAGACTGAGATCCGTTGACTGCACTTTGGATTAGCTGTGTAGTCATGGTGATGACTGTGAGAGACAGAGAATGTCCGATCTCCAGGAAGTTATAGCCACGGGGTGAAGCATATGTAGCGGGAGGATGGCACCAGAGGGCTGCGCCGTGGCTGTCCAGTTGGCCATCTGTTGTGGTTCTGTGGAAAGGGCCAAGAAGCCCCTATCCCCTTTCCAAAACCCCCCCAAAAAAATTACATATGAGGTTGCAAGACCATGCTCAGTATCCAAAAGGAGCTCCTCTGCTCATCTCAGATTATCTCGGTGGGACCACCAGAAAACATGACAACTGTGTCTAATTGCAGTGCATTTGTTGCTATGCCGAATGGGATTGCTATGGTGGAAGTGGTCACAGCATGGCTCTCGCTTTAGCCAAATATCATTACTTGTCCTTATCATAGGCCAAGTCCTGGGGCTGCTTCACCATGTTCTGAACAGGGAAACCATCACAGAGTCACAGGAGGCCCGTGCAGACTAAATGGAACTGCATTTACCCTCAATCTATAAAACATTTCTGAAAAAAAAAACATGCTATTTTATCAAAACTTGTGCATCTTAAAATATTCATATGTTTTATCTACTACTTTAGGCTCAGACTGATTTGGATTAATTGGCTTCACATTAGTCAAATTGATCTGCCATATGTGTCCCTCTGGCATTTCCTCTGACACCAACATCAGGTGGAATTTCTTCCTAAAATTGCTTTGATAGGTAATAGTCATGGGACAGTAGAGTATATGTTGTCTGTCATGTTCCCAGAGGATGTGTCTCAATAATTCTCCAATACATGTTTAATCCAATGAAACAATTATGTTAAGAATACCAACATACAGAAAAGTAATTCAACATTCATACTGACCATGGGACTATGCAGTATTCCTTGGCCTAAGGAAACAGGAGTTGGAGAAATTCTACTTTTTTAACGAGTACATAACTTAAGTCTAACAACAATATTGTTCCTAATGAAAATAACATTTTGGAGAAAGGCTCCATCACAAATTTGAGCTTTGGCTTTTTGACATTTAACAACCATGGAAAGACCAACTGTTTGTTTAAAAAAGGATTTGAGATTTGGTTATTTTGGTTAAATGTAAGTATGGTAGATTTCAGGATTTGCTGATTCAGTTCTGAAGTTTATATCACATGGAAAAATACCTCTAGAATCTCTTTCCCTGTTTTTAGCATTGAATGGGTCACCTAAACAAAAAGAAGATGCACATTTCCTGATGCAGAACTGTCTCCCGGCTTTACATCCTGTGTCTAATGTCCTAAATCCTCACAAGTGATCGGTGTGATATATATTGTTTTGGTGTTAACTGCAATCCAATATCATCTGGTTGAAAGCAAACGTAATAAGAAAGCCTCCTAAAAACACAATCTCTTGGGGCAGTTGAACAACCTGACTTCAAATCTTCTCGTAGGCATGGAGGTATGCGTCACACAACCCTGAGGTAATCTAATTTAAAAGGTAACTTTTTTAAAAGGTCATCTAAAAAAAGGAGGCCAGAAAAAGTACTGTGTACGCTTGAGTGTTCTTTAAAGAAAGGCCATAACTGGTCTGGGAGTGAAAGTGAGAGAGGCTGAAGGAAAAAACTGAAATAAACAGATCTAAAGCGTATCAGTGAGAGGAACCTCTTCCTCATAGCTCTTCCAGATGTTCACTGACTCGTTTGTGTGCTTGCAAAGTTGCTATATGTGGTGAAAAAACTTTGATCCTGCTACATTTCAATCAGATCAGAGGAGAGGGGACGGCTGCTCCGGTCCTCTGACATAAATAAAAGCAGGAGAACCCTTCAGCCCTCCGAACAAGGTCAGCCCTCATAAAGCGCTGTGACTCCTGCTAAAGTGTTTTTGATGCCAGGCTCTGAAAAGCCGGGCGTGTCCGCGTCATTGAGAAAAGAGAGAGATGGAGTGGCTTTATTTCGTCAGACACATATCAGAATGTAATATTTACAATTATCCAACCTTTAAAACAATAGATGCGGTCAGACTCAACTCAAATTAGCCATTTGCAGACTTTAATGGAACAACTTTGACCAAGAGAGAAGACCCAAACCAGTATCATCCAAATGTGGCAGTTTGTGACGTTTGGAAAATCAGAATGTCTCCTTTTCCGTCCTGTTTGGGGAAACTGCTCAGGCATAAAGTGATGCAAACACCAAAATTATAACTGAAAGTAATTCCCAGCCCAGGCAGAGTTGGGGGCTTCTAGAAGCCTCTGCTGGTGAGCACTTTTACCCCTCAGAGCCAAACAGACCGGGCTCATGACCACACAGGCAAAGGAAGGAGAGATGCATGATAAAATGAGATGTTAAAAAGCACACAACTGCTGGAGTTAAAGCAATTAGACATTAAACGCCTCCGATTTTTTCCCCCGCTGCTTTCTGCCAGCAGTGAACCCCACTCTTCATCCATTAGAGCGTGCACGTGATGGAGACACATCGCTCTGTTTCGGGTCATGCTGGACACACTGACAGGGTGACTGGACTAGAAAAGCTATTAAAAAAGAACAGTTTGGTTGGGGTTTACACCCCAAAGAGCGGGTCTTAAAATGAATCTTTAGAAATGCTAAGAGTCTTTTTTAGCAACTAGTCCAAGCAGGCAAATGAGAAATGGTCATTTAAAGGAGGACATCTTGCATCTGGTCTTGAGACACGATTAAGGATAGAGGAATATCATCGTTACAGCGGGTAAAACATTTATTTAAACATTAAGATAAGACCTTGAAGTGCTGGGATAAAAACCTGTGGAAATATCAGCCATTTTTGAGGCACCAAATACTCAACCAGACAAAAAAAAAAAAAACAGCTCTACAAAATAATTTAACGTTCAACGTACATCTACTCAGATGTGTTCAGCTGCATGTAAACAGCAGCTCTCTAACTAAGAGGGAAACGGCATATGTAATAATAATGACGATAATAAAAGCATGTTTGTTTTGTAGTGCTTCCAGAAAAACACGGGGACAGTAACCAGCAGTAATGAACAGAAAAATATCTCACAGCAAAATAAAGGCACACAGGCTGGAGACATTAAAACACAAGTGCTTCTATAGCTCTGGAACCTGCCCGTCTATATCAAGTAGAAGAGTATTTCACAAAGTCGTTGAACGGTATGCAAATGAAGGCTCCCCAGCTGTGGTTTCCCTGACCCTTGGACAGAATCCTGGGAGAGCAAAGTGAGTGCACGGGCGCGTATGGCCTCGTGAGGCCGGGCAGATAACGCGCTCTTCTGCTCTTTAATATTTTATAAGTTCACAGCAGCAATTTAAAGTCTGCTCTAACCTGAAACGGAAGCCAGAGAAGCCCCCGATACGCAACTCCTGCTGACCTGCCAGGGGGGGGCTCACCAGAAACCTGGCAACCCTTTTAAAACCTCGCTCCGAACAAGGGGTTGTTTACAGGGAAGGGCTCCCCTGGAACTGATCCCAAGAAATTCTCCACTATAAGAAAGCCTCAAACTTGAACCCTCAATAACAAAGAGCAAGTGACCATCAGAAATAATATTTGATTATTTAGTTATAACCCAGAGCAGCAAAATCTACCTGCATTATGCAAAAAAAAACAAGCAAAACAAGAACAACATGTGCTAGTAAGAGCAGAATCATTCAGAATTGGGCTGGGTTAATAAGCAGAGTAATGGACACGATGCTGAAGCTCATTTGAGGCTCCCAGAGCTGACAGATTCGGCCCATTATGGGATGGCATGGTTTTGAGAAGCTCAATTTGTAGCGATTTCGGTCAACTAGCAAATGTTGACATACATTTTAGAAATCCGGTTTCGGGTGGAAGAGCAAAGCCTGACCAAATAGGATTTTTTTTTTCTTTTGGTTGTTATGATTTTTCTGACTTGTTTTTTTCACTTCAGTTGTTGGACTCCACAGAGCTGTGCAGCTTCATTATGTTTCCTGTAACTGTGGAGGGACTTTTCTAGACTCCCCCCTCTACATGCAAATTTCACATTACCCTGTGAATTTTTTTAATTTTATTTCTTACCTCCTCACTCTGTGTGCCCAAACACAGGGCAGGTTTTGAGATTTTTGATGACCTCCTCAGAGATGTAGCTGGTTTATGTTTTAACTGCTGGGTGCATCAGTTCTAATAAACTAATGTCCCTACTTTGCCTGCTGAATGCTGGTTCTGCGTACCGTCTCTATAAACTGAATTAAAATGACTGTCATTAGATTACACTTTTTTTCTTTTTTTCTGAAAATGTTATCTCATATTTGTTTTGGATGCTGACTGGTTGTTATGGACCGTAATTAGATGTTTAATATGAGAACATAGTATACTCAACTGTGCTTATTTCATATTAATTAATGTATGAAAGGTAAAATGCATAACTTTTTAGCTTTTTATCTGATCATATTTTGGTTATATTTAAGCTCCAAACTCAATGCCTGTAGAAGGTGGAAGACAATAAAACAGATGTCTGAAGAGAGCAATTTACAATGTTTATGAGCTCATACTCAAAGGAACCATGAAATGTCTTTAGCCTTGTGGAAATTGGATGTAAAAGGCAAGTTGTTTGTTGAAAACTCGACCAAGCATCTTTGCATTTACGAGGACATGCAGCATCTGATGGAGGACTTGTTGAAATTGGGGTTTATTAAAAGATCAATTTTCTTGTAAAGAATTTTGAGATGTGTTTTATTGTCTAAAAGGATGTTGCAAAAGTGAATTGCTCTGGCCTGTTTAACGGTTTAATTGTATGTTTTAAGTAGCCCCTTTATTTTTTACGTTTTAAGTAGTCCCTTCATTTTTTATGTTTTCTTAATGAACATCTAATCTTGGTTTTCTCCATTTCCTATCTACTTTACTGCAATTTCTTTTCAGTTTCTCAATTCCAGTAATTCTCTATCATGGTGAGTTTTATGATCAGTCCAGTGCTCAGGTCTCTGCTCAGAGAACAGACTTTAAAACAGCTCTGCCTGTGTTCAAGTCTCTTCATGGCATAATTTCACTTTTAATCTAGCTAATCAATGATTGTTTTATTTTGTTACTTATTCTTAATTTTCAGCTTTTAAACTCCATGTCAAGCACTTTCAGTTGTCTTGTCCACAAATTATGCTACATAAATACAAACTTCCCTAACTTTCGTCTAATTGTTTTTGTTTTGAATGGAGCTGCAAAGTCGATGGCTGATTTCAGATTTCTGTAAAATGATCAAACAAAAAAATCACAGGATGCTGGTGAAGTCTGAGCAGGAGTTTGGTTTAAAGTGCTGATCAAATTTTGCAGCCACTTCAGATTTAAAGTATTACTTCCTCACAGCTCTGACCGAGGCTTCCTGTTGGACTAAACTGGTGATTTAAAAAAAAGACAATCATGATGAGACGTTTTTTCAGTTAAAAACAGACGATTAAGGTTTTTATCACTAAATAAGTTAAAAGTGCTAAGATAAAAGTTGCACATGCGTTCGATGGTGTTGTTTTAAAATTATTTTTCTTTAATTGGCTGTAGTTGTGACATCGGTTGGTTGGGGATATGGACTGGCAGAGTACAGGAGAAGGGGGTCTGGCTCTGACGTTATGAGACTAAGTTTAATAATCTTGGATAAACTGTGATCCTGCCTGTTTGGGGTGAATGACATCTGGTTTACAAAGATATGGTCCATTGTAGAAGGCTGTGAAATTGTCCTCATATGGGATCTTAACTGAAGTGCTGCATCATTTAAGTCAGATATGAAGCTGTTGCAGTTGGCTGAATCTAATGTTCCTAAAACGGGAAGTGCAGTGGAGTAGAGATAATACATTGTTTTTCTACCTGTTTGACGTGGACCAGGTGGATTATCTACTTCTTTAAGATGAGTGGCTGTTGGAATTTAATGATAATTAATTAGTTGAGATTTAGTTCTCCTTAGAATGCTAAATATGACTTTGGATGATTATGAAACACAAGAATACACAAGATATTTTGCTAACTAATATTGAGAATTGAACATGTTACGGGGCATTCATCTTAAAGAATCGCTTCACTTCAGAGTGAACAAAGGCAGGTTTTACATTTCACGTTAGTTTTGTTAATAAGACTGAAAGAAAAATGATAAAACTTTGCTTAAAAACCTTATTAATTATTAGATAAAGTCCCTTTGGAATTACAAATGTACATATATTTAAAATTGATTCAATTTTGATATAGAACAAGCCAATGGCACCCATTCAGTGGAATGACCCACAAACTCAGAGTCTCTCAATTGAATCTCATCCTTATTTATGGATAACAACGCAACAATTTCCTCACAGGGACCATAAACTAATATGGAAAATAATTTGCTGTTAACACGTCCACAAAAATCATTGGTACACAGTGAAATTAAATCAGATTTGAAACCTCTTATTAAACAGTGATTAAGCGTTTTCAGAAGTATTCTGTCTGCCTCATGGACTGATACATTGAAGCAGCCCATGTTTTTAAAGTAGTTGATTCATTAATAAAGAGAATATTAATGGTTTAACAATATTTTTTAAGATCTCAGCCCCTCAGGACATTTATCTTAATAAAATTCTCCACAAATAAATCGGAAGGAGATATTATATTTGTAAAAAGCTATAGATAATGAGGGAATTACTGAATCAAATCCTTAAGTTAATGTCTTTAATGAAATAAACACAGAATGTAAAAAAATCTAATTTTGATTTTAGAATAGAAAAAAAAGAGCTCTGCATTTTTTTTTTTTACAGATTTTAACATGATTCCTCCAGTGGGAGGGTCTCAAGGGTTTTCAGTAGTACTGTTTTTTTACGGTTCTTTTTCAGTTCCCATCAAGAGTCGGTACTCCTAACGTTTTGAGCACCTACTGGCTGGGGTCTGGCCGCTGGTGGACTGATTGGCCAGATGGTCACATGATTCCATAGCGACTCCTTCAGGTGAACACTGCCTATAATAAACACATAGCAACGACAATCACCGGATATAATTCATTTGTTAATCACTGTCTTTAAATGAGTATAGTAGCTGTATAGACTCCGCCATGTCCTTCATTGTTGTGTTGTGCTTGTGTTGCGTATAAATTATATCCTGGGCTTGTCATCCTCTGTCTCTGTTCAGAGCTCATTTGTTATGGAAAGCCAGTTGGGAAACTAAGGAGTAGTGGTGAGGCGGCTGGAGCTCTGTGGGGCTGAGTAGGTGCTAACGGAAAACCCCATCAGAGACAGACAAAGCTCCGGGGTGATGGGTTGTGTAGTGGGAGAGACAAAGACTTGCAGCATCTATTGCCTCAACTGCCAAAGAGCAGGAAGTCGTCCTCTAATGTTATATATGCTCAAGTAAACAGTTGCTTATTAATCCCCTAATAATTTGTATTCATTCATTAACACCGCGAGTATAATTATTCCAATCAGTTTATGGCTATGAAATCAGTAGTACATCATAGGGGTTGTATGAGTTAATGAGAGGAAAGCAGTCTGCTCCCTGGATTTTTTTACACAGTTATTTACACAGTCAGACTTCAGCGAGCGTTTGCCTTCCTAAAGCCAGCCAGCGACACAGAATAAACACAGATAACAGATCTGTGTTCCACCCAAACATCCCCTCCAACTATTTACTTTATCCCTGCAAATCCAGACGCTGCATTGAAGAGGAAAAGAAAGCACTACTGAGGAAACAACATCCAGTTTGTTTGATGTGGTGAGGCTTTCTGCAGGGGAGAAAAAGATGGAGAGTGTCAGGCTGCTAAGTGCTCCGGTAGCTTACTGTATGCAACCCTTAAGCGGCCTGATTTGATCAAGATATGGTGTCATTATTTGTGATCAGGATCAAACACACTCAAATGTCAGAGTATCTTACTAACTTCATGTTACAAGATGCAGATAATACAATCAGATCCCAGAAAAAAATGTACTATTTGGTTACATTCTTTCTAACTTCCTATAGAAAAAGCTTGGTAAAAATAAGTTATTTTATGTGTGCTGCATAGTTTGAAGCAATACAAAATAAATATATAACAGAATACAATATTTGAAACTAGAACTTTTAAGAAAAAATATGTTCATGTTAGGAATTGCACCAATGGGCCCGATTGCACCAATTGGGTGTTACAAAAAACAGGGGCTTATTTTAAAGCAGTAGATAGCTTTTGGGGGTTGGGAAATAAGATGGATATTATTTCTTCCACATGCCTTCATGTTTTGTAAATGATCTTCCAATGCTACGGGGCAAAATTGGGATTCACAAGTTTTTATTCCCCGGCTGGGCTTAGTATCGGTGTTGTCATGACCACACAGAGCTGTAAATTCCAGCAGTTTCTGGCGGCCATGACCAATGATGACTGATGACAGGACTGATGGCACATTTGAGCCGTGAAAATATAGTTGAGTCCAGAGAAGCGTGGACACCTGTGGGGAATCATGGGCCCCATCCCGAGCTGAATATGAATACACGATCAGTTCTCTGAGCCTCTATCTATGTTCCTTCTTCTTTAAGCCACTGATATTTTTAGTCCCAGACCTCCCATCCAAGAGGTTGTTGTTCAGAATTTGTTCATCTTCTTGAAACCACACATTCAGAGTCCCCTTTTTGAAACAGGTGAGTGATGCATGTGATAAAGACGAGGAGTGCCAGACCATAATCTGCTCTGTATGAATGTATGATGGGCATATGAGCTGCATGCATTAGTTACATCTGCCTCCAACAATGTTCAATTCTCACTCGACACAATTCTTTAGAATTTCGTGCAGCAGAAAACCTTTGCTTGAAATCTTTGAAGAATGCCGTGGAAGCATTAGGGAGGCTGTGTTAGTAATCAGGTAATAATTTTCGTCATAACAATCTGTTGAAAATGCAGTTTAATTCAATCCAAAAAAAGTTAGTTGATATAGTCAAAAGGCAAAAAAGAAATAATCCTTGGGAAACTGCGTAGAGTGAGCAGGATTATTTAGCCAAATAAAGCCAAATGTAGAGGTAACACAGTCCTAGGACAGTTTGATGGGTCCAATTAGGGCCCCATCTTATATGTTTGTCATGTTCAAGTTTCAAGACATGTAGTTGTTTTTACTCAAGGTCCGAGGGGTATTTTATCTTAAGGTCTTTATTTCAATAAGTGGCCCTTCATATTATCCGTCTTTGCTTTTTTTTAATAAATCCAATTAATTTTTCTCATTCAAACCCTTCCGTGTATGTTTTTTTTTGTGCTTTAACAAGTTCTTGCATTTGACCTGAGGTCCAAGTTCATTAGTCATCCTTCCCCCCTTCACGTTAATCTTTTTTTTCCTCTTTTTTATTCCTTTTAAGCCATTAGTGGGCCCCTATGGGACGGTCATTATCCATCAAGCTCGTGTCCTCTACCAAAGGCCTGGGAGCTTGTGGGTCCTGGACAGTAGCTTTGCTGTTCCTAGGAGCTATATAAAGTTGTTCCTGGGATGTGTTGGGGCCTCTTTAGTTCCTCTTTCAGCCTTTCGTATTTCTCAAGCTTGTTGTGTTCCTTCTTGTATCTGGAAGTCTTAGCCTGGTCATTCTCTACTATCCCTGGGGTCTCTTCCCATTTTGATCTTGGGACTTCCTGACCACACTGGGCACAGATGTTCCTGTGTACTACCCCTGCCACTTAAGTACATCAGTCCATGTATGCTCTGCCTGCTAGCACCTTATGCTATGTGCTGGAATGTCTCAGTGGCATCTTTGCTTGTTCCTATGCTGCCACGATTGGTGCCTTTGCGATATCTTTCCGTCCAGCTCTGTCCGGCCATTGTCCTGCCATGGTCCTACTCAAAAATCCTAGACATGTCCCTTAGCCTCATCAAATGATACTTTTCCTCTCACATTCAGCATTCTCAGCACATAAAAGCATTTTGCCTTTTACCCCAACCCCAAACAGTGAATTTGTCTCTATACTGCTGCTTGATCTCTTTTACTTGAGAAATATTGACTTGCTGTGATGTGTCTTTTTTAGTATACATTTCTTGATATACATTTCCTCTCTCTGCCTTTTACACTTGATCACTAAAGGCTTTCAACAGTTGAATATGTAATTTCAGTCTGTTCATAGAAGAAAATAACTGATATACAACAAACATTTGTATACACCAAATCAAATTCCTTGTAGGTGAAAAACCTACTTGGCAATAAACCTAATTCTGATTCTGATTCTGATTCTGATTAACAGGGAGAGGGCCTAGCTCCAGAAAAAAGGCATACCATGTGGTTTCTTCAAACAAAATTCAGTTTTTCTTCTGCTGTAAAAGCACGATGGACAGTGGCAGCTAAAGACACTCGGACTTCTCTGACTTCTTCTCGTTAACAGTTTGAACTGATTGCTTTAAATGGCATCTTTTTGCCTGCCTGCTTATAACAGACAAATCTATGAGACATCAGTTGTGCCTAAAGACAAAACTGTTCAATTCGCTGATTGGAAAGCCAAGAATCTTGCAATGTACTATTTTTGTTGCATCACTGACAGGCATAAAAATCAATTTACATCATTGTTATCAGTCTATGGCATTAATATCAACACTGGTAATGTGGTAACGTCTTTTTCCATAAAAAAAAACACAAATCTGAATATACAGAGCTAAAGATTTCGATATGCTTTTGAATTCTTCCTATAGAAAATGCAGTATATTAGGGTTGGGAATGCTTATGTAAATCCCTTCCAACTCAAGAAGCTTCTAAATCTAAGGGTTAAAACAGCCTCAGTCTGGAGAAAACACATAACTAATGGCTGGGGATGGCTGATGCCAATGGAAGGTAGACTCAGGCTGAGTTTAGTTGTGTAATAAAAAAGGGTGATTTATCTCAATAATGACTTCTTTTTGTGTGACAGGGCAATTTCACTGTCCTGAAGTGTTTCCTTTCAGTCTTCTGCAGGTTTAATGTTGTTTCCAAAGGAAGGCGGTGCTAATAGAATGGCCTCAGAGCAGACTGCAGATTAATGAGGAGGCTGGAGTAAAGGCACGAGTCATACTTAAGTTTATTTGGAAAGCTGTTAATGAATGGAGGGATTAAAGCAGATTCTGGTTCTATTTTTCACTCAGGAGGATGATGTAGAAGGTTAACTTTCAATATAACCTTCAGCCATTAGATTTCCATTCTTTCCTGACGGTGGTCATATAGATCCACCATATGGCTGCATAGATCAGTCTCTTAATATGCTCATCAATTGTAATCATTTGGTTTTCTTCATGGTCAAACTGGCAGAATGGGTGACTTGGTGACTTCGATTACTTAAGACAGAAATGCATTCCCTACGTGTCCTTAGATTACATTTACTGAATCATTTTCTCTTCTGATGGCTTCACATCTACTTATTTGCACATCATTCGTGTCACAGTACTTTCAAACATGCTAAAAACAACTTCTAGATAGTAACAATACAATCAAGAACCACCTGGTATCCATAGTTTGTAGACTCTTTTGGGCTCTTTTTATTTTCTCTGCTTGCTTAGGAAATAATGGATTGTTAATTGTCTGGTGGCAGATGGTGAGGCAGATGTTCCCTCGATTATGTTTTTAAAGAAAAGTGAATGTCCTATCAAAAGTAAAATTGTTAAATGTGTTTTGTTTTATTAACTCTTGAGTGTCTGGTTGAATAATTATTCTTCTGTCTTTCGATCAATAAGTGTTCTAAACCCCTGTATGTTGTGTGAAAGGAAACCTAACGTTGAAGCTAAATGTTAAACAACAAGTATATAATGTAGTTGCATGGGAGTACATGAAACCTGCATCACATTTAGGAGATAGAATGTAAAAATTTGAAGGATGGACAGAATGTAAGGACACATTACAACCTCCATGTGGAGGAACAATTCTTGTCCCAATCAAGAGTTCAAGTAACTGTACTTTGTAATTTTTCTCTATTCAGTCACTCTACCTTTGCATTCTCACCAGATAAAAAAGCAGATTTAAAAATGAAAGACTTATTTTGGTTAAGACGCACTAGTTTAAAGTCCTGTATTAGAATTAAATTAGATTATATTTTGTTAGAATATTTTATTAAAACATATTTTAAGCGGTTACATTTTTGTATTAGTTTCTAGAGAAAAATTGATGAAAAAAAATCAACTAACAAAATGTCCAGCTGGACAATCCGTGCAGATTATGGAGGACTTGTACCTTCTGCTGAAGTCTGTGACATCACACCCGGATAAGAGGTGGGGATGGATGGATGGATGGATGATAATAAATGTATTACTTCCCTTGTGGGTTATTTTGTTGTGTTTTGGATCGTGAATATATCGACACTTCTGGATCATCATAAATTTGTGCTCTGCGCTTGAAATAACAAACGAAAATGCAGAATTAAAAACCATAAGCAAAAATACAAAATTTATTTTATTTATATATAATTTATTAACAACATTTACAGCATGCATTGTCATATTATGACCTATCCATACCTGTCCTTAAGGATCAAAATGCTTCCCACTGACAGCAATCCAATCAGATCAGTTACAATTATTGAAGTGAATGACTCCATTTCTTGGTACATATCTGTCCACATAAAATGTGTGAAAGGACTGTACTGTGGCAGTGGGGATAGACATTCTATAGCCTTCCTAATGTCTTGTGCTGTGTGTTTTACCTTTTCTTGAAATAAGCTGGCTATATGGTGAAATCGCTCTCTCCACACTGCTTTTAGTGTCACATATAACCTGGCTAAAGCCACGTGTACATTTTAGGGTTGAGTGGGAACAAATAATGTAGGGTAAGGGATAATTCTGGTAGACATTTCTGGGTTAGGAAATCATGTTTAACTCATTTTTATATCCATTGACCTGAGTCATTTATTCTCACTGTGAGACAGATAATTAGACAGGGACCGGCTGATTAGGGTCAGTCCTGTCTGCAGAGACAGCACTGCAGTTTAATGGTCATCGTGTCTCATTGGCCTGACCCCAGAGCACTGACAGTAATGTGGTTACGGCAAAATAAGCCTTGGGTGACTCTTGTATTTAAAATGTCATTTTATTGCGTGGTCACTGCCTTTTGATTAAGCCCTTCAATACCTGGAGCCTCTGGTGTGACAGAAATATACTTTGACAAGCTCTGATGTGGTCTGTTGTGGCCTTTATTAAATATTGGACTCTGATGGTGAGTGTCCTCTCTCTCAGTTTCATCTGCAAAGGAACAGACATTCTTCTCCAACCTGCCTTAATTAAAGCACTCCTTTGCTGCTCCACGTGTTCAGACTGATCTTATGCCTCCCAAAATGACGATACTCACCTAATTAGATGTTGCTGAGTGGCTCAAGGTTCATAGATTTTTCATCAACCCTTTGTGTGATGTTTGTATGTATGGTAAATGATCGGAAGTAGTGTCTTTATTCTCTTTAGATTTTTTAATTGTGTTTGCGGGAATTTGGACCTTCCGATTTCTTGTGGGGGTAAAAGATCTTTTTAAATCCCAAAATGAATTAAGGTTTCCTGGACTAGGTATTTAACAAAATAAAAAGACTAATCCAGCATTATCTGCTCATTAGCTCAGTAAACAGATTTATAGAACAGCAGAGGATCAAAGTAATGGAAGACCATGGGTGGAGCACATATATATATATACACATACATATATATGTGTGTGTTTGTGTTTGTGTGCTGATTTAGTGTGGGATATGTGATGTTTACAGTTCCTTGTGAATCCGAAAAGCCCACTGAAAGACATTTTCACACTGAGAAAGTGTGAAACAAAGTGAAAAGACTATGTTATTGCAGATATGGATGAAAAAAATAAATACAATTCACAGTACAGTTTGGGTTGAGTTATGAGACTAGAGATATGAAAAATGTATTTAAATAATGCTGCACATGTCAACAAGCAGAAGCTTTCAATCATTGCTGTGTTTTTACTTATCCTGTTAAGATGATGGTCTTGATCTTGTCCACTTTGACCTGTAGAAGCTCATATCAAAAGGTTTTTTTTTCCAACACTTATTAAAACTCTTGAAAATAATAGAAGTGGTTCATAAATAACTGGTAAGCATTGTCGATAAATGTCGGTTACATCCAAAAGCCTGCACATCATTGGCTATGCTCACACACGTCCCTCGGGTTGGGCCTTGCTTGTTTGCGATAAAGGCAGCATTTGTGTCCAGCATGTTGGCTTATTTCTGCTCAGTTGCCTGCTCAGGCTAAGCTAAGCCTTGTAGTGCTGATAATGACAGCTGTGAACGGAGTAGAGGACTGAATGAAAACCAGTGGGGGTGGTAAGTAGCTGTGGATTGAGTCACTCAGGCCTACCGTGCCTGTATTTACCTTCCCTGTGTGTCGTGCGGTGTCACACAGGGGTGCATGCCACTCTCTCTCGTTTACTCTGTTTACCAGTGCAAAGGCTGGACGTGGTCACTGCTTTTCTTTAAAAGCTGTCCATACAAAACCAGCGTTTGGGGTTGAGGAAAGGGTACAAAAAAAACGGTACAAAAGCCATTCTCGTTTGAACATTTTCAGTTGAACCACTTGTGTTTTTTACAAATACAACAACGGCTTTGCTTTTGTCACTCTTTTATCTGTCTCCCTCTGCCTTTGTTTCCAATTTGTGATTAATAAAAACTATCCATCCATCCATCCATCCATCCATCCATCCATCCATCTATCCATCTATCCATCCATCCATCCATCCATTGAAAGAAAGCCAATCACATTGCCACTGGAATTGCATACAGTGGTTATGAATAGTAAAACAATTTGCAATAATTAATATTGAATCTATAAAGCCGTTGTATCAGTTCAATTAAATTCAAACAACTTTCATCCCATGAAAGGCAATTCGTATTTGTATCAATGACAAACAAAAAAAAATTGACTGAGTACATGCCAGCTTATCTGAATAAGAAAAAGCTAAGACATGAGAAATGAATAAAAGATTACTCTAAAGAGGAGTGTAGATGTGTTTCTTAAATGTATCCATTTTGGAAGTGTGTTTTGTGATGAGTAGGAAAAAAATGTAATGAATGAATGAAGATTCGGGGAACATAAGTGGATGTGATTTTATCATGGAGCTAAGATTAGAAGACTATTAGAAGAGTATTAAGTATCAAAAGAAAAAAAACTGTTATTCAGAAAAGACAGAGATAACTGATCACATTTATGCACAGTATGTTCATATTGTGTCCTGTTAGAAACAGGACGATAGAAGTTATGATAAAACTGAAAAAAGGTGTGCATTTGTATGCATAAGAACATGACAAATGGAAGGTTGTGACTCCTGAATAAAGTAGACTTAGATAATAGGGGGCACTAGCCTTTCTTTAGAGAGACAATTCTTATTTAGCTTAAATAAGTCTTGTCACACTCCCTCAAGTAAGAGATCTTGTTTGCAGTGAGTTATGCAAAGGAAAATTCCAAACAACATGAAAGGTTAACTATATGTTGCTAAGTATTAAACATTAACATAAGCACAAAAAGAGTAGGTGAGAGATATGTGGCGTCTAGTGGGAAGGACATGTAGTTAGATAAAAGGGCAGCAGAATGGAAAAGTGATTTCTAAAACGTAATTCTAGTTATGATTGAAGGTTAGTGGAAAGTCTAATGGATTTCATTTAACATTTGACAGGGTATTTTTTTTGTACCACCACATTGTCCAAAATGGAGAAAAGAAGGTAGACATTACTGAGGTTGGCACTCAGCCCAGCCGGCTGCGAGCACATGAGCCTCTAGTGGGTCTCTCCTGGGTCCGCTGTCTCCGGGCTTTGGTGGTTATTTCTCTGCAGAAGGGGTTTCTGGTTTCTTGTTTCTGGTTCCTCCTTGCATAAAGGACAAGCTAATGGTCCTGCTGCTGGGCTGTAGCCGTGCTACGGCCCCCTCCATGTCTCCTGGTCTACTGGCTATCTCCTGATACCTCCTCCATGCTCTGGACACAGCTAATCTTCTAGCCACCGCTGGCATTGTTGTTGTGTCTTGGACTAGCTGCACCACTTGATCAACTTCAGTGAGCAACTGTAGACTATGCCTCATGATGTCCCCTGTATGTTTTTGAGTTGGGTATTGTATCACAGTTATTGCATTCACACTTGGAAAAGAAAGCACCAGTAGTGATCAAGACTTGTCTTTGTGTGGTGCCCTCAAAGGACCTGCTCTTACACCCTTTCAATTTGTCCATTTACTGCTTGGGAACATTTGTTTCTTTCAGTGCCACTATAAGTAGATTTGTGACACGGTGATGGGCTTTATCGCCTGACATTAAGAGGTATCCTGGTTCAGATCACGGCTGGGGACCTTTCTGTTTGTGGGGGCTCTCATATTAGGGTTATCGCTGGCTCTAAATTGTCCTTAGGGGTGAGGTGAGTGTGTATGGTTGTCTCTGTGTGGTCCTGTGATCGACTAGGGACCAGCCTCTCATGCTGGGACATCTTGGATAGGCTATGGTCCCACTGCATACCTGCTTGAAATAAGCGGGTACAGCAAAGGGATTGATAGAGCTTTTGGTCTTTTGGGCAGAGTAGACTGGGATTTTTCAAACAGATTTTTCGGTTTTAGGTGGCCCGGAAAGTGATCAGGAATCACTTGCTCCAATATTTAAGAGAAGAACTGGAGATTGGAGATGGTTCCATAATTTTAAGGTATTGCAGGTTCATGAGTTGGTTATATGAGCTATGGTGTGATCCTGGCTTTCTTTAGGGGAGGGGTGATTGACTATAGGCAAAATAAATGCTACAAGATCATGATGGGTATTTGGTCCAGAAAGAACAGAATGAAAATGTGTCATTTTGGATTGTGTAAGTATTACATTTTTCTTCAGTGGAGGCTGGAGATAACATAAATTGTGGTTAAAGAAGATTGTATATCGTGGAGAAAAGCTGAATGGAATTTCAGAGAATTCCCTAAACAGTTGCTAAAGGTGCCATAAAACTTTGATTTCCCTTCTTTATATGACTTCGGATAAGTCTTTTGGTGCTACATTTGTTTTTAAACAGTGAGTCAAAAGGCTTTAAACTGATGTTCAAGAATCCTTGCAGCTGCTTTCATTTTATCTTGTGCATTTGTGAATCTGTGTGCTAAATTAGCAGTTTTCGAGGCGTGAGCATGAAGGAGGCTGCTCAACTTGGTGTTGTGATAGTCCACTAGATCATCAACTAGTGAAAAGTTGGGTGAATTATGCTGGAGGTCTAAATCCTCAATGCCTGTGGTGACGTTTTTGATCTAGGTTTTGGGAAAGGAGCGTATGTTCTTAACGTGACATGCCTGTAATGTACGAGTGAGCGGACCCAAAAACACCCGGAGGCAAACGATCAGTTCGAAAGGTTTATTCGATAGGACAAACCAGAGGGGGTGGTCAGGCAGGCGAGGTCGGCAACGGGGAGTCAGTCCAGGAATAATCCGATAAGGGTAATCCAAAAGGGGGTCCAGGGGCGAGCAGGGGTCGAGGCCGGGGAGACAGTCCAGAGGGATCAGACGGGGGCGCGGAGTCAGGCAGGCTGGGTCGGGGACACGGGCAGGCAGGCAGAAACAACGCTGGAAGACTCGCACATTAGGTTAGAGACGTTCTGGCACAGGTGAATGGGTGAGTGGGGCTTAAGAGCAGCCCATGGCAGGTGTGACCAATGTTACTGATTACCGGTGGTTGGGCCGGTGGGCGGAGCCAGAACGTCACAATGCCATTTTAAACCAGCTAGATGGCCAGAGGAGTTTGTGATGACCAGCCCAAGACATTGCTGTGCGTTGGGTCATTGGCGATCTGTCTTAAATTAAAACAGTCCAAGAGCTGAAGGAATTCAGCTGCATAAGACGGGGTGTCAACGATCAAGACTCAAGGTCACTTTATTGATCCTAAAAAGGAAATTACTTTGTAGTAGTCACAAGAAAAGGGAAGATATATGGACAAGACACAGGCATAGAAGTAAGTACTTGGAATTAAGAATAGGAAGGGTAAATTGAGAGGCCTGATTTACATATAATGTGCAGAGAAAAAAACAAAACACTTGGCTGTAGTATCTCAGCATACAGCTAGCTAAATTGCAAATGTGTGGCAGATGGTGCAGTCAGGCAGGCCAACAGTTAACCTCAGTGAAGCTGCAGATTTGAATGGTTGTGTGGATGAATGGCATCCTGAAGCAGTCCGTCTTTCAGCTCACTGACAGGAACTGACAGAGTAGAATGGAATTTTTCAAACAGATTGTTTGGTTTTAGGTGGCCCGGAAAGTGAGATGGAACCACTTGCTCCAATGTTTAAGATAAGAACTGGAGATTGGAGATGGAATTTGAAAGGATTGCCGGTTCATGAGCTGGTTATATGAGCAATGGTGTGATCCTGGTTTTCTTTAAGGAAGCGGTGATTGACGGTAGGCAAAGCAAATGCTACAAGATCATGATGGGCATGTTGTGTCATTTTGGATTGTGAAAGCAATCAAAGTATTACATTATTCTTCAGTGGAGGCTGGAGATACCAGAAATTATAGTTAAAGAAGATTGTATATCGTGGAGAAAAGCTGAATGGAATTTCAGAGAATTC